>JAJJWW010012483.1:0-41180 GCA_023531295.1 Papaver armeniacum
GTTACGTATTGCTAAGCCTGTGAGAAGCTAGGTCCTTGAGTGTACGATCAGCCATTGCTTCTTCCTCTTTGTCTGAATCTGTGAAATCACTTGATGAAGAAGGAGGAAGTGGAGTGTTAATCGCTCGAATGAAATCCTTTAGTTGAGTGCCGGATCGAAGAAGTATTGGACTCGGTGCTCTTTTAAGCATTCACCAAAGGTATAACACCTGAAACAAGATTCTCAAAACTAAGTTAGATACGATATAGAATCCAACAAAGCAAGAATATAGCAAAAGAAAAATAAAAACAACTAAAATCGTCCGCTGCTCCCCGGAAGCGGCGCCAAAATTTGATGCGTGTCGTAGGTGCAATCAAATTAATATCTTATTTCCACTCAATTAAAAATAATATAATAGAAGTCAAGTTCGTTCCCACGAAAGCAAGAGATTCTAGTTGTAAAAATTGTGACAAGGGGGTGTAAAGCAAAAAGAAAGTAAACAAAGCAATTAAAAGATAAAGTTGAAATCAATAAGAGAGACAAGACCAAGGAATCCTTCTTCGTTGCAAAACAATGATTGATTATGTTTTTCATCCACATGTTATTAGTCACAGATTATCACCAACCGTAGGTAAAGCGGCTAGATCGGTGCTACTAAACCCCTAAATCCCTCAGTATCACCGGATACGAAGTTCTCGACTACCTGGATTCTATTTACCAAACCACCTAGTAGTAGATCACTCTAGATGTAATTTAAATAAACACATTAAGATTTATGAACTTATTAGGTTAATATTAGTAGTTAGACTCTTAGATCAAGGTCTACTTGCTAACGTTGTTTTTCACACACAATTGCTCCACGGAATCCCTCCGCAAGATCTTGTGTTTGCTACTTATGTAAAGAGTCAAGAAACGATTACTTATCCCCTAACTTTCACTAGCTTTAGATCAACTTAACAAATCAATTTAGCGTCCACTCTAAACAATCTATCAATTAATCATGAATGAATAAACATTCCTATTAGTAAAAACAAACGATAATCATGTGAAAAACTTCAAGATAGAATTGAAAAAAAACTCAAATCATGTATTAAGATCTAGGAATTCATCCTCAATCAATAATAAAATTAGCTACTCATGTCTTTGAAATTCACACAAATAATAATTAAAAGGAGAATTTTTAAAGTTCACACTGTACTTGCTAAAAATCTAACAACCACACCCAATAAAACTTAACACCTAATATCAAGATCTACCAACAAGTGAGAAGCAAAGTGCATCAAAGTAAACATGAACACAAGGGTTTTTTACGTGGTTCGGCCATTAATGAAGCCTACCTCCACGGGTTTCACTATGATCTAAGTGTTACATACAAACTCCATTAAAGGGAATAGAGTTCTTGTTAGCTCTAGGTTGTGGGAAGAAGGAGAGAGCTCTCCACAAACATCTCTCTTTCCCTTATAAAGGGTAGGGATGTATACAAGTTACAATAATGCCCTTAGGGTGACTAGTTAAGATAAGAGCTAGCAAGGTCTTATTTCCTAGAGGAAGTTGTACCTAACTATACTATCGCTTAATCTTTCGACACGTGTACATTACATATTTTTACTCCTACATTTTATGCCCCTTTTCTTGAGGTTTGATCGTAGAGCAATCCTTAAGAAAATCCTTCGATAAGTGCGTCGCGTTGTTGTTGGTTTTGCTTCGTGCCTTGGCTTACTAATTCTGTGTTATCCAAACTGGTTGTTAGTGGACTATCGACTTGTAGCGACTTGGGTTTTACGTTGGGCTGTTAGTTGTTGAATATGGGCTTCCAAGGGCACGCCTCACTTTGCCAGGCGCTTCACTGTTTTCGGCCCCGATCTCGTCGTACTTCTCGATTGGTTCGTATGCTTTAACCGTGCTTTCGATGTCGTGTTCTTATCTCCTCTTTACTCGCTCTCGGCTTTTCGATATTGTGGGCAGTTCAAATTGTGTTGTTATATTGGCTCGCGTCAAGTGTCTCGTCTTGTAAGATTTATTCACTTTGTTGATTTGAAATTCTTGGGTATACTTCGCTCTGTTTAAGCTTGCATCGGAGTTCAAATTCCTCGTTGTTACTTGATTCTCTTGGATTTTGCTTTAACACTTGTTCAAGATGGTGTCTTCCATCACTGAATACGGAGGGTCCAAGAATCGAAGAAACTATTCAACTGTGTCTAACTTTGGTGGTAAACAACTCGTTGGTGCTTGTTGGCTATAATTTCCATGTTGCATTGTTGTTGGGAAGTTCTGATGTTGAGTTGTTTCTTCGGTTTCAATCGGATTCCTTTTCCGATGCAAACGGTGGTGTCTCGCCTCACGTTGTGGGTCTTTTTTATTTAGGTAAGTTGATAACTTTGACTTAGTGATGCATCGGATGAACGTTGTCGTGGGCTTCATGGCTTTACATTGTTCTTTGGAAGGAAGCGAGCGAAGAATACATCCGTCTGCCTCAGTAAGAGACGCATACTTGCCCCTATTCTTGTGCCGAAGTTTCAAGGCAACTCTTGGTTCATTTGATTGTTGTCGTCGTTCCGTGATATTCCTTGTAACTCCATTAAATCGCTGGTCTCCACTACTAATTGTGGATTGCTATATTTGCCCCGAGTTATCCCATGGTGATCGCCAAAGCCTCCTTCAAGATAACCTCCTAAACTTTTGTGTGCAACATTCCCGAGATGATTGCCAAGAGATAGTCTAGTCATGCATTCTTCATGTTCAAAGCACATTGCGTCACGCCTTGGTGGTCCGTGCTCAAACTTTGTCTGGTTCAGTTGTCGCCAGTTCTTGTCCAATCATCGTTTTTTGAAGCTCTTTACAGGAACGAGGCTACCTTACTGTCCTATTGTCAGAGGTTTTCCGTCTTAACTACTTTGCACCAGGTTCGTGGTAAGCCCCGAGAAGCCTCGCATTTAATCTTTAAGACGAAGAGAAGGTACTTTATATGTAGCATTTCTACAGCCAAGCATGTTATTATGCAATTTTGTAAATATGTGAGCGATCATTTCGATTTCGCGATTGTAAAGATGTGAATGAATCAACAAGTGAAATACACAATAGGACAATTTATCGTGGTAGATGGTACTTAGCTTTTTTGCTAATCGGCTGACAGTCTTAGCATCCTCGGTTTGCTTCAAACGATGAGGGTGTTCTCGTGTCGATTCTCCAAAGCATTTTCTTGCATCATCTTGTGATTATCTCGATTGTTGTTGAAGGGACCGCAAAGGAATACAATGCTTCATCCTAGCTAGCGTACTTGCCCCTATTCATTTGTGTAGTCTCGAGACAACAATCATGCCCCGCCTTGGCTCCATTTGTTGGAGTGAAGTCCATCCAGCAATTTCAAGCATTCGGGTGCGTTGCTCTTTATACTTAGACGTGTCTGAAAAACTAGTTCTTTTTGTACTCATACATTACTCGGGGACCACCGCCTTAGCTTTTATTGACGACGAAGTCAATATCATTCACCTTGTAACTTAACTATATCCTTGCTCGTGACCTTCGTTCTTGCTAGAGATGTCGATCAGTACGGTTTTGTTATTCTTGCCTTTAGTATGATTCGAAGCCCGAGAAACTTCGTAATCTTGTTGTTGCCTTTAATTGGTTTGTGAGCGGCTCGTTGCTCCGTGGATCCATAGCTTTTTCGCCCACCATTCTTGATCGTAATCATAGCCAAGGCAGTTATTCTTTCTCGTGTAGTTTCTATGCCTGTAATATAGCCCCCGGGCTATATTTAGCTCAGTTTGTGTTATCCTTTTTGAAGCTATTGTGTTTGCCCATGACCTCTGTTATTTGACTATTTGCGAACTTCATGCTATTCAAGTTTCACCTGGCCCGATAACCCGGTAGGTCCGTCGTTGCCATTGTGTTGCCTATTCATTGATGTACATTTTCGTCCTTTTGTGAGTGCTCCCACTAGTGTTGTTTCCATATGAATCCTTCAAGTACCACTTTCACTTGATAAGTTAAGTCCATTGCCAAAGTTCATTGACTGCCAAAGTTATGCATGACCGTTCATAGTCTTAGCATACATGTTTTCTGCAATACTAATCATCTCAAAGTAGGCATTAGTTAATATTCCATATCATCGAACACGCTCAAGGGGAGGGTCATCGGGCCCAATGCCATGTCCCGATTGAGGTATCTCATCACCGTCATTTTGATCTAGTGGTAGGGTACTTGGTCATTCTAAAATTCTATTGGCCCGTCCCCAAGGAGTTATAATTAATTGTCTTGGGCAAGTGATTTCGGCCACTTGCGATGGGAGCAATGTTGTATGCTTTCGATCAAGGAGTACTCGTGCCTCGACAATCGGCCACCGGGTTTCCAACCACCAGGGCCTTAAGGCTACCTCGGCACTTGCACACCGCCGCGCCCGAGTTCGAATAGCCCGTCTTAGTGTAAGTCGCCCGGCACTTGCACAATGCCATCGCCGAGGTTCGAAAGCGACCATTAGACGAGATAGCTCATGGCTCCGTCCGGGCTCTTAGATCACCTCGGATCGATTTCCATTTGACGACCGAGTACGAAATGACCCGTGTTAATTTACATCACATTAACAACCCAAAGGCGTCCCCGGGTTATTTAGTCACCAAAGTCTAGTGTAGTGGTGACCTCGATTCGCCAGCTCTGAGTTGGAATCAAAACATTTAGACCATCTAAGGCCATTCCATTGGATGACCCGAGAACGGAAGATCCCAAGGATAAATCAGTTCAAAACATTTCATAGAAGCGTTTTCTACACGAGGCATAGCATGTTATACGATGAAAAGAATTTGACTTGTGTATGACGACACAACATGCTAAGTTGTGGCGTGTGCAACTCTATAAGGCTAAGCATTTAAATACGAATTCGATATTTGAAAAACCATATTTGCATCATCATTCAATTAATTTCGACACACTAGGATAAAATTTCTCGAGATGAGAAACGCTTAGCTCTTTGTTTTCATGGTAAGAGAAGCCCGAGTGCAATGCTCGGAACTGAAATTCACTACGCCCGAGGTTTGTCGGATTCGCCACGTGGTTTCATCCAGTACCAGGATGTTCAGCCACTGATTAGAAATTACAAAAGAATACTAGACGATAGTGCATCTGCTTCAATTTTAACAAAGATTGGTATTGTTATGCTGCCGCGAGTGATAACATATTAAAACAAAATGCAACACCGGTATGGCATACGAAGCCATATTGTCTAAGTGCCATTATCATGTTAGACATATCAATGAATGCAGTAGGAACATAAAAATGTATGTGAGAATGGTGTCGGGTTCTAGCAATTTTACTAGACATAGCATGCCACTAGGTATGTCAGCTCGTAACCATTTAAAAACTCGAGGCACATGATCATTTTGTTAGTTCATCTATCACGCTTTAATAGGCTAAGGAAACTAAACGTATTATGTACGCATTCATCTGTATTCCCCTCCGTTTTTCCCATTTTTTTTTTTTTTTCGGGAATTTTCTCAAAGTTTTTGCGAGATGTTACTTGAGCTATAGGTAATTAAAGATCCGAGAAACAAGAGGGAAAGGATTCTCCCCTTTTAGGTGTTGCTGTAAATTGATGTGCCTTGCAAGTTTGGGAATCGTAATGTGATCGATCCGATATCTCGTTGGTCCTTCTTAACGAAAGTGTTCATTGCTAAGACCCAAAATAGATTGGATATGCCCCGTCTGACTGACACTAGTTGGCGCGGGTACATTGCTTTGTCAAGATGAATGATTGTCGCTCATAGTCCGACTGGCATATCCTAATGAATTTTGCAGACTTAAACGAACTGGATCGTTCTATCGTGCATCCATTGCATACACCCTCCAAGCGATTAAAGTCTCCTTATCGACCTTTCCGACCTCCTGTGGATTCAAAAAAGGTGAGTAACTGTAGGATGAATCCAAAAAATCATGCACACCAACAATTTACTTTTATAAAGATGGTTACATATGTAGAGCCGATTTTCAAGTCTCAATTAAAACGTTTAAGTTTATTCCCATCAAGTAGCTACCTAAGGCCGCTTTGGCACATACTAAGGTCAAGATAAACAGAGACTCGATTGTTTAATGTATTAAGAAAATATTGATGGCATCTTGATGTTCAATTCAAACATGAGTATGAGTATCTCAATCGTAACTAGTCTTAGCAGAACTATATCGTTACAATGCCCGTCAAAATTGATAAGGAGAATTATGATGAACCCATGAACTATGGGTACTAGTCCAATGAATGTATGCCGCGTGTTCCCTATCTCGTTTAATCAAGCAGCATGCGAACAAATTTCTTGTATACTAAACTAAGTACAAAGGTGTGCGTGACAATGATAGGCGAGTTTCTTGCGAGGGAATTCTTAAGTTCATTTTAATGACTTCCTATGGCCAGTGACGTTCATTAGAGTATGCTATGCAAGTGATAACAACGGGAACCAAAAGATAAGACAAGGAAAGTGTGATGTCAATTCGTTGTCCTGGGGAGGCAAGCTTGTCATGCAGTCTTTGAAGTTCGAGATGGTGCGGGCAATCCTTGACTTGTCATATATGGAGCTGCCGAACTTGATTGGTGTCATTCATGAGAGAACTTAGCGTCACTCTGCGTTTTTGTGTGGACGGGATGTGTTGGTTAGGAGAAGTGTTCTTAGTTATCGCCCGAAGAGGATGAATGCCCGATACGTGCTAGTCATTGATGTTTCTGTCTAGAATCCAAGAGGATCGTATGTGCCCCGATGTGATCTGGCGCGATAGGTGCAGCCTGAGACACTATCTGAGTTGATCGATCTGAGTTGATTGATCTGAACTATCTGAACTATTTGCTCCAAGATAGTCTGAGTTGCTTTCTGATTTGAACTATTTGTTCCAAGATAGCTTCCTTAGACGAAATGATGTTCCATGAGCAGACTAGTGTGGTTAACTCCAAGATGGTTGATCCAAAGTGATCGTCCGTAACAAGATTCCTCCAAAATGATCTCACTGAAGGACCAATACACGATCCATGGTCATTTTTCTGCAATATCCAGTCAATTAAGTGAGTACCCCGAGGCCTAAGCAAAATTTAAGCCCGATAGCATATGCCAAATCTAATCGACAAAGGTATTACTAACTACGTAATTTATTTTTGCCGAAATTAGGCCAAAAAGTGGGTACTTAATGTTTTTCGAAGTAATTTCAGGCAGGTTTTTACAATTATACACAAAATACGATTGTATGACTCACTAGCATTTGAATGATATACGTATCACAATGAATTCGTTACATGCACCGTATTGAATGAATTTAAGAGTTTGAGGATGGTGACACTTAGCTTTCATTTCCAGCGGCCGGGCGCCATGGCTGTGGTATCTCGATGCGTGTCGTAGGTGCAATCAAATTAATTCAATATTTCCACTCAATTAAAAATAATATAATGGAAGTCAAGTTCGTTCCCACGAGGAGCAAGTGATCTTAGTTGTAAAAGTTGTCACGAAAGGGGGTGTAAAAAGCAAAAGAAAAATAAACAAAGCAATTAAAATCGAAAGTTGAAAGATGAAAGCAATAAGAGAGACAAGATCAAGGAATCCTTCTTCGTTGCCAAAACAATGAATCAAGTTATGTTCTATTCTACTTGTTATTAGTCCTGATTATCACCAACTGGTAGGATAGCGAGGTCCGCTAGCTAGCCCCAAAATCCCTAATTTCACCGAGTAAATGTGTCCGCTTAGTTATCGATTCTATTCAAAAGAACCACCCCGAGGTCCGCTTTTTACAAGATGTAATTCCTAATGCATTAAGATTTATGAATTCGGGTTTAGTACTAGTAGTTAAACTCGGTTCGCTTGGTTCACTTTCTAGCGTTGTTTCTACACACAATTGCTCCACGGAATCCTCCGCAAGGTCTCGTGTTTGCTACTTATGTAAAGAGTCAAGAAACGATTACTTATCTCCTAACTTCCACTAGCTTTAGATCAAATTAACAAATCAATTTAGTTGGCCACCTAAACAATCTATCAATCAATCATGAATGTCTTTAAGATCATTCCTATTAGTAAAAACAAACGATAATCATGTGAAAAACTTCAAGATAGAATTGAAACAAAAACTCAAATCATATGTTTAAAAACTAGGAATTCATCCTCAATCAATAAAATTAACTACTCATGTTAAAAGAGTTCACACAAAGAATAAGAAAAGAAAAGAATTGTGTGTGTGTAGAGATGTGTATGGAGAGGCGTCAAAATTCTCCAAATGTTCTAAGGATTAGAATCCTTTTCCTTTTGCAATTCAATTTCCAAATCCAAGCTTTTCTCAACTCTTCCACCTTCTCTTTCCAAATTTGAGTCCAATTCTCCATCCAATTCCTAGCCCAAGTCTTCACACCCATGAGAGAAGTCCATAGAAAAGTCGGAAATTTTGGCTCACGGAAAAGCGGGATTGTGGCCGGAATTTGGCTAGGAATAAGTCGCTAGGCCATCCGAAAAGTCTGTCCGTCGAAAGAATATGCTACGGAATATTCCGTGGAGTCCTCCGTTAGGTAACGGTCAAACTAGTCAACCGTCGGTCAACGGTTAGTCAAGGTCAAGGAGAAGGAGTGAGTCGGACTCGAGTTAGCTTTCTAACTCGGCTTAACTGGCTTACTCAAATGAAGTCGAATCGAGTCACCGCCTCTCGGTGACTTAATCTAATTGACTCCACCGGAATCAGTCCTCGAACTCAATTGGGATTGGTCATGAGATCGTCAGGATCGGGTCCGAGTCGACTCGTCCGAGGGGGAAATTTGCCGAGTTTCGTTTATTTCATAGCTTTCCCGGCCAATTTCAGGCCTCTTCTTCATCAGTTCCTGTGACATTCCTAAACATTCATCTAGTTTCACCATTTCAAGCTTCAGCTCATACCCAATTGCAGAACTTCACCCATTCTATTCCTGAATCAATTGCACCATCTCCTTCATTCCTCGTAACAAGCGGAAAGATCACCTATAGAAACCCATTAATGTGGATCATCCGAGCCATTCTTTCCCTCTGTCTAATTCCTTTCTGTTCCACAACAATTTCCCCCCGCCATACGCGACCCGATCACAGAACTCACTCACGGATCGAGCAACTCCTTATGCTCTTCTCTATCGAACAATATCGTAACCATTCTCGGCTATCATGATTCAATCCCCTCTTTCTCGATCCGCTCTAACTCAAAAACAATCTTCAAATCAACATCGAATATCAACCCCAAATCCAAATCTAGTTCATACCCATCTCACAAGACCACCATCCCATCTTCACTGAGATCGAACCGAATCCATTTTTCCCCGTCTTCATCGATTTTCAGCTCAATCTCCACCACCAACACATATCCATTAATTCATCCATTCATCTTCATCTCATTCTCTCGGCTCGATCTCTCGCCATGGAAGCAAGAGCTCGTTCTTCTTCATTTCGCCATTAAATCTTCTCCGAGTCCTCTGAATTTGATTGGAAATCCTTCACGAGCTTCCTCTCGATTTCACTCACAGCACTCTATTCGTTTTCTCGCATCTCGTCGTGCTCGACATCACCGCGGCTAATAACAATCACTTCCATTGGCTAGAAAGATCATCATCAAAACTTCGGCAACACCACGGTGATAATCTCTCGTTCAATCACTGATTTCATTAGCAAATCATTCATTTTTGCTTTCCTTTATAATTTTCGGTGTATGAATGAATGAGAGGAAACATCATTTAGGGTTGTGTAATAATTCAGTGGATTAAAATCAGGATAAGACCACCCCGATTTGGGTGCCCATAATAGGATGTCACTTCGATAAGGGCCAGCCGGTTGGCGACCTCTTAACCCAGCCTAGTCTGTCTTTAATAATCCTCTAAAATAGAGATGCCTTAACGTTAATCGAGCTCCATATATCAATCGAAATTAAAATGACTTTTTGCCCTTTTGGCTCAAATTGGGTGATTTCTTCTTTTTCCTCCGTGCGACTCCAAAGTAGCTATAAAACTCAAAACAAGCGTAAAATACATAATTTACACGAAAAATAGCAAAGAAAGCATAAACTACTAGATAGTAAATTAGGTGTATTCTACACCTATCAGTCTCGGTAAGTGACAACTCTTAATGCTATATATCAGCTTCGATCCCCTTTGACCTTGGCAAACAAGTGATTGGTGTTGCAGCAACACGTGACTATCCCTGAGGTTGACATCCTCCATTGGGTAGTTGTTCCCTTCCAATTACATGATTCTAGCAGGTTCTCCCGGTGTTGAGTTGTCATGTCTGGTGTTGACCAGAGATGAAATCTTGAGCTTTCCCGAGAAAATCACATCCGAGATGGTGATTCATGGTGATCCGAAGAAGCATATGTGAGTCGAATTTGATCGTGTGTGCGCTTCTTCACCCAATGAAGGGTAGTGACCGAGGAAGTTAGTGAGACTGAAGCAAAGGTTGTACGCAGGAGTGCAGAAATGATTTTGGTGCAAGACAGGTGATCCAAAGTGATTATTCATAACAGTATCCTCCCGAACTGATTTTTCCGGAGGTTCAATATTCAAATAAAGAAATTTCAATTCCTTCATCATTTTCTTTCATTCCTGACAGTTGAGAATAGATATCAGCTATACATTGCAATCTGGTCCGCGCTTCCGAGGTGGCTTGGTCAAATAGGATTATTTCGCCTCCATGAGCAAAGTTGCTCCTCCTTCGGCGTCTACGTCATCGCCCAACGCTCATCCTCCACATGCGCTGCCAAAATCCTTTTGCTTCTCAACTGGTTCTCCTGGTTGGATTTATGCACTGCGACTTCAGTTCACATGAGTAATGGTTGTAAAATTAAATGACCCCTTGCAAATGTCATTGTTGTAGATATTCGCCGAGATATCACTCTAACAACACAGGATTATCAAGAACAAGATAAACGGCATGTTCAGGTAGACTGATATTACATTTAAGAATTAAGCAAATGGTTAAGGTGATCATCTAAGCAATCAGATTGATGTGTCCTTAAGAAGTCTAATGCAGTTTCGGGCTCGATTGAGTGGTAATGAGATTACTCAAATGAAAGGCTCGAATTCATAGCGAATAAACATGGATTGGCAGCGGTATTTGACGATGACTAAATATTAAGCCAAGTTAGAAAACTCGTAATTCATAGATATAGGTAGTAAAAGCAACTCATATTTGCATGCCAAACTTGTATGATTTACTTTCTCAAATATTATTCATGCTTTCTTGGTGGGTTCCATTTGACTAAGCCAATAGCTCTTATATGAATAGGTTCTAAATAGCAATACTATGCAAAACCATAACTTGTAAAATCAAAAAGAAGAATTAAGATTGTTCCCTCGTTATGGAGGAAGAACCCGATGGAGATGTTGTTTCAGAACGATCCGGCTCAACTTTCCCGAGTTGATCCTCGAAGCGACAATACCCAAACCGATATGGTTTACCTTTTCCCGGACATGAAATCAGCCGAGGCGAGCTAAGTGTTGCAAGGCGAATGGCCGATGTGACTGTCCGATCCGTTACTCGAGTACCTGCCCGATGTGACCTGGCCCGAGATGATTTTAATCCGAGTAAGTTAACTGATTCGCCCCGGATGTGGAATTACACGGTCGAGTTGCTGCATTCCCATTGATGCTATGAACAGGACTTGGTCGAGGTTGGTCATTGATTGGAGGTGTGCCGTGAAACCGAGAGATGGCCGGATTCGATATTGATGCTATGAATCGACATGATTTAAATAACCGATCAAAGCTTGATTGAATCAAACATTTGGTCCCGATGATGATCTCTCCCGGAAGCTAAATGTTGAGACCCGATTAACTGACGATTGTGATTCCACGTATTTTAAATTGATGGTTTTCACTGAGATCTCATCTTCTGTCCTGGTGAAGGTTAGAGGTGAAATCTACATCAGGCGGCAAGTTATTCCAATCATCACCGCAACAACAAATCAACCGAGTGAATGGCAAAGAAGAGTAATTATATCATTCAAAGTAGAAAAGCGGATGAAACAAACGGATAGATCCCAAAAATCAGCCGAGAATTCCAGCTCATTCAATATCTTCAAAATAGATTAACCGGGTTTGTAAACAAGATTTGTTGGCAGCGAATCTCCCCTCAAAACAGAATCGACATGTAATATTTTGAAAGAAAACCCAATTTTTGTTCAAGAACAAACCCTAGTTTTTCATAAAACATCTTTTGAAAATTTGTACCCAAAACTTTCAGATCAAGTGTTAACAAACAATATAAGAGATAAATGAGAAGAAGATTCGTCCTGCTTTTAGATTTGCTCTTCGTCTGCTTTCCAATTTTGTCGAGGTTCTCTTTGTATGTAACTCGTTCCCCATGGTTCAGTAACTCGCGGGATGCTGCTTTTGCGGTTCTTTACTGAAGATAGCCTTCTTTAGCTCGAGTTCCGCATTTACCCTTCACACTTCAATACTCAGTAGCCAGTAGATCAGTACAAACTTCGCTGGAACTACTTCTAAGCTATAAACTACAGATTTAAGACTCTCGGTCCCCTTAGCTAGGCGCCGAGAATGTAGTGGCTAAAAATCTAACAACCACACCCAATAAAACTTTAACACCTAATATCAAGATCTACCAACAAGTTAGAAGCAAAGTGCATCAAAGTAAACATGAACACAAGGGTTTTTTACGTGGTTCACCATTAATGAAGCCTACCTCCACGGGTTTCACTATGATCGGAAGTGTTACATACAACTCCATTAAAGGGAATAGAGTTCTGTTAGCTCTAGGTTGTGGGAAGAAGGAGGAGAGCTCTCCCCACAAACATCTCTCTCTTCCTTTATAAAGGGGTAGGGATGTATACAAGTTACAATAATGCCCTTAGGGTCGACTAGTTAAGATAAGAGCTAGCAAGGTCTTATTTCCTAGAGGCATGATTGTACCTAACTATACTATACTTACGCTAATCTTTCGACACATGTCTGTTACATATTTTTACTCCTACACACACAAATAATTAAAAAGAAGAATTTTCAAAAGCAAGCAAAAACACAAGTGTTGTGTGTAGAGAGTGTGTAAAGATGTAGAAAACTTCTATTTATAGGCTTCAATATTCTCCAAATCTTCCAAGGAATAGAATCCTCATTCCATAGTAATTCAATTTCCAAATTCAAGTCTTTGTCATCTTCCATCTTCTCTTTCCAAATTTGAGCCAAATTCTCCATCCAATTCCAAGTCCAAGTCTTCACACCCATGAGAAGAATCCATATAAAAATTTGTAATTTTGGTCACGAAAAGCCGGTATTATGGCCTAATCCAATATCGCCTTTCATACCCACATTTCATTCTCAAATTAGCAAAGAACACCTTGTCCTTCAGCTCTGCCTCATATTCTTCCTAGTCATGTCTCAGCTGCATCATCTTCATTTTCACTTCCTTGGAATAGAATCTCCACCTGCTTTTGTTGCTATTATTCACAGCCATAAACCCATGAAAATCATCTCCTCACCTGCAATCTCCCATCACCAGCTCTTCCCTGTACCAACAGCATCAACATTGCAGACCACACCCATGAACCCATTTTCCTAAACTCGGCGAACAAAGATCAACTCTTCCAAAACATAACCCCGCATCTTGGTTCACCGTAACGAATCTTCCTCATTTCTCGATCCGGTCAAGGTAGAGACCCATCTTCTGGAATCATAGCAGCTCATTCTTCTTCTCGATTTACAAACTCCATCTCCCCGAGCTTGATTCCAACATCGAGACCACCACCATTTCCTTTTCGAAAACCCTAAGTTCCTTGGTTTATCAATCTTCTCGCAACTCAACTTCATTACCACAAACCCATCTCGTGTTCGATTTCACCGTAGCATTTCACCTGGAACAATCTCAAAACCCATTCAATCTCGGTATCGAACCCTAGCTTTTATTGCGCTTCGATCTTCTTCTCTTTCATGGCGGAAAGCATCTCACAAAGACCATAGCAAACCCTAACATTGAATTCATCTTCTTTAACATTTCTCGATCTATTTCTCTCTGAGATTCAATAGCAGCAGCTACTATCAGATGAAAGAAAGGAAAGAGGAGAAGATAATATCTTCTCGACATTTAGGGTATAAGTGTTTGGGTGGATATTTGCACCTCAGTGATAAGGACCACCCTTCTTATTAGATAAGGGCTATCTACTGGCAACCCCTTAACCTCTTCCTCCAAAAGAGAGTTGCCCCTTAACCTTAACTGGGCTCCATATATCAATCTCCTATAAAGTGACCTTTTTGCCCTTTTGGCTCAAATTGGGTGATTTCTTCTTCTTTTCCTCCGTGCGACTCCAAAGTAGCTATAAAACTCAAAACAAGCGTAAAACATAATTTACAAGAAAAATAGCAAAGAAAGCATAAACAATAGATAGTAAATAGGATGTATTCTACACCCTATCAAATTCCCCCACACTTAGACTTTGCTAGTCCTCGAAGCAAATCAAACTAAAAACTCACAACTTCAAAGCGTTCAGCGTCCCAAGCATCCAAAGAGCTATGAGGACATAGAGTTTCGCATGCTAGTAATAAGAAGTTAGAAATACTAAAGAACATATTCTCATACTTAAATGTTGGAGTGAGAAATAACCACACCATAATGAGAGAACGCGTGTTTGAGAAACGATCAATAAGCATTTCGCCTCGACTTCTACCTCACCAAAAAGGATTTTATGATAATTGCACTCAAAAAGACGGCTTTTTATGGGTCGCACATGTGTGCAGGTAGGAATGAAGAAAGAAATCCCAGAACACGTTGAATGGTGGGAAGGAAAACTTCCGAAATATTTTTAAAAAACCCACATCTTTTAACATTTTGAAAACCCATTTTTCTGACGATCTCTAAGAAAGGAAATCAACCACTATTATCGAGGATGAGATTACTTACTCACCTTCACATCCGATCGCCAATTATGATAACACCACTCACGGCATCCAATAGAAACGTCTTCCGCTCCTCGTCTTGATCTCCTTGGTCTTCTTCTTCGGTTTCAACTATTGGTGATAAACTCTCGAATTTCATAAATCCTTAACAATTTGTAACTCTTTTTACCTTAAATCCTTATCGCTTGAAACTTACTTATATATTTTTCTTCCCCGCGGCTTATTAACAAAATAAATATTTCTCTTGTTTTTTTTTTTTTTTTTCTTTTTATCCCTTTTTTTTTTCTTTTTCTTTTTTTTTTTTTTTTTAAACAAGAGAAATTAAACAAAGTGAAAATAAAAACAAACCGTGGCCGTGGGAGAAGTATTTTACCGCTTGATTCTTCACGACTTGTATCGTCTCAAAATCATAAACTTCAACAATTCTCACCTTTTGATTTTCTTCGCTCTTGTGAATAAGTATTTATACTTGGATATAAAATTACCTCATTGTATTGTAAGTCCTCAACATATATGTAAAAATCTGCTCTTTGTATGTTGCTTTACTTGAGTTTGAAATTTGCTCTTTTTCACGTTCCGTTGCTTGTAAACCTTGAACTTTTTCCAACTTTCCTTGTAGATTTTGATGTCGCTCCTTGTTGATGATGATGGTGTTTCTTTTTATCCCTAATTAACCTCCGTGCCAATGGAAAATCATGCCAGCCATACCTAGCCCGAGCTAGCCGCATCTCTATGCCAATGGCAAATCATGCCAGCCATACCAAACGCGCCGAAGCATGCCAACCATGCTAGCCGCACCTCCGTGCCAATGGCAAATCATGCCAGCCACACCTACCCCGAGCTAGCCGCATCTCTATGCCAATGGCAAATCATGCCAGCCATACCAAACGCGCCGAAGCATGCCAACCATGCTAGCCGCACCTCCGTGCCAATGGCAAATCATGCCAGCCACACCTAGCCCGAGCTAGCCGCATCTCTATGCCAATGGCAAATCATGCGTGCCCATACCAAACACGGCAAGCATGCCAACCATGCTAGCCGCACCTCCGTGCCAATGGCAAATCATGTCAGCCCACACTTAACCCGAGCTAGCCGCGCCATGCCAAACACCCTTACCTTGGCCTAGCCACGCCATGCCAAAGTAGCGCCCGCACCTAGGCTTGCAAACCATGCAACCTAGGCCAAATTAACCTACGCGTGCCATTGGCACATGCCAACATGCGTCACTGGTAACTTTTCCTACAAAGGCCACGGCCCTAACGGCCACGCGTGCCATTGGCACATGCCAACACGCTTTGCCGGTAGCTTTTCCTACCAAGGCCACGGCCCTAACGACCACGCATGCCATTGGCACATGCCAACATGTCATTGTACCTTTTCCTACCAAGGCCACGGCCCTAACGGCCACGCATGCCATTGGCACATGCCAACATGCGTCACCGGTGCTTTTCCTACTAAGGCCACGGCCCTACCCGCCACGCATGCCATTGGCACATGCCAACACGCTCGCTCGGGTAGCTTTTCCTACCAAGGACACGGCCCTAACGGCCACGCATGCCATTGGCACATGCCAACACGCGTCACTGGTAGCTTTTCCTACCAAGGCCACGCCCCTAACGACCACGCATGCCATTGGCACATGCCAACACGCGTCATCGGGTAGATTTTCCTGCAAAGACCACGGCCCTAACGGCCACGCATGCCATTGGCACATGCCAACACGCGCCACCGGTAGCTTTTCCTACCAAGGCCACGGCCCTAACGCCACGCATGCCATTGGCACATGCCAACATGCGTCATCGTGCTTTTCCTACCAAGGCCACGGCCCTAACGGCCACGCATGCCATTGGCACATGCCAACATGCGTCACTGGTAGCTTTTCCTACCAAGGCCACGGCCCTAACGGCCACGCATGCCATTGGCACATGCCAACACGCTCGCTGGTAGGTTTTCCTACCAAGGCCACGGCCCTAACGACCACGCATGCCATTGGCACATGCCAACATGCGTCCTCGGTAGCTTTTCCTACCAAGGCCACGGCCCTAACGTGCCACGCATGCCATTGGCACATGCTAACATGCGTCACGGTAGCTTTTCCTACCAAGGCCACGGCCCTAACGGCCACGCATGCCATTGGCACATACCAACATGCGTCAGCGCGGTAGCTTTTCCTACCAAGGCCACGGCCCTAACGGCCACGCATGCCATTGGCACATGCCAACATGCGTCATTGGTAGCTTTTTCCTACCAAGGCCACGGCCCTAAACGGCCACGCATGCCATTGGCACATGCCAACACGGCTGGTAGATTTTCCTACCAAGGCCACGGCCTCTAACGCCAAAACGCACGCCATTGGCACATGCCTAACACGCAAACCATGCTTTTCCTACCACCAAGGCCCTAACGACCACGCACGCCATTGGCACATGCCACACACGCTCGACGGTAGCTCTTCCTCAACATGAGGCCTACCATCCTAAACGGCCACACATGCCATTGGCACATGCCAACACGCTCACGAGAAGCCTTCATCACCTAGTCGTGCCACTTACACTCAACGTACAACCTAGCACTTAGGCCAACTTCCGCACGCGCCATTGGAACATGCCACAAACCCACTAGCAGGTAGCATTTAACTCGCAAACCATACAACCTACCACCAAGGCATTCCGCACATGCCATTGGCACATTCCAAACACGCCACTAGCATCTCTGCATTGCCACTTACACTCAACATGCAACCTACCACCAAGGCATTCCGCACATGCCCGCACATGCCACACACGCCCACTAGCAGCTCGGCATTGCCACTTACACTCAACTTGCAACCTACCACCAAGGCATTCTGCACATGCCATTGGCACATGCCACACACGCCACTAGGAGCTCTGGCATTTCCACTTACGCTCGAAGTACAACTCGCAACAAGGGCATTCCACACATGCCAATGGAACATGCCACACGCGCCACTAGCAGCGCCACTTGCACTCAAGGTGCAACCAACACTCGAGACATCAACACAAACTGGGGGTGCTTAGGTTTTGGTTTGGTGGTCACAAAGATGCGGCGTACACTACGCTCACATTAAGAAAGCGTGAATAGGAATAAAGCGGTCAAATAAAAGAGGAAATAATGGTGAAAACGTTTTCACCCATTAACACCATGTGGTTACCACCTCCTCCCATTATTTCACCCTTTACTCTCTTCCTTCATGAGGCCAGTGGTACGTTTCAATCTCGACTTGTATAAATAGGTCTTACCTATTTCCACCGACGACAAGTCTCAGTCAGAGAAAAATACTACACTCTCGAAAAGGCAACTTTGCAAGCTCTCCAAAAAGCTTTCATCTCTTGCAAGCTTACGAAGCTTCCACTTTCGATACAAGTCGAGACACTACTCTCCTGCACTATTCTCGGTCTCAACACCTTTCTTTGCTTCCTCCCCAAATCAACCTTTCTCCTCCACTTTGTGACCGAAGCAAGTCCGGAACGGCCATTTCTTGGTTTAGGCCGGACTTGTATGCAGATTGATCTCTCGAATCTATAAAGTGCTCACGTGCAACACATTTGTTTAAGGTTTGAACCAGTTTCTCACTCACCTACCGAATTTACCGAAATCGGCAGAAACGATTTTTACCTTTAAACAGTGTCTGGACAAGTTACCTTCTCGTACCTAGGAAGAATGTACCAGCGGGACAACGAACATCCGAATGATTTCGTTAAGAGATTCAGGGTTCAAGCACTAGACTATCATGACCCAAACGTGACCGAGCACCAGCTGGTGAATACATGCATCAATGGTATGGATCCCATCTACCGCGCCTTTCTAGAGAACCTGCGTTTCCAGACATTCTCCGAACTCCATGAAGCCGCCGCACGATCCGCAACGACAAAGACTCAAATAAGTTATTGGAAAGGGCTAGACCGAAGGCCGAAGACATGCGCGAAACTCGCGGAAATAGGCATCTCCTCAGCAAACAATTTAACACTGGCCCATCCTCTGTAAGCGTAGTAAATGAGGGAGGGAAAAGGAAAGCCCCAGCTGCATACCAGCAGCCTAAACGTGAAGCACCAACACGACAAGGGATTCCACCACGGAAGGTCGCCGCTAAATCTCCCATGCGTCATCACGAAGCTGAAGGAAATACCCTGGATTTCATGTTTCCCATTGAGGAGGTGATCGATCTCTTAGAAGCATGGATTCAAGAAGATGTTATCATACTACCATCTCCTAGACGCCCACCGACTGAGGCCGAGATGGCAAACCCCAAATATTGCCACTACCACAGATTTGTTCACCACCCAACCAGTGATTGCAACACACTAAAGCATATCTTCAAAGAAAAGATATAAGCAGGGGAACTCCAACTAGGAAACGAGGGAATACATCGAGACCCACTTCCAGTAAGGAGTTGTGGGGTCTCTGGGGACTCCATGCATGAGACTGTGCAGTCCATGATGCAACACGTATGTGAAAATCTCTACCTTTCCAAGGTGCAGCGCCAAGATATTTTCGCGGTCCTCAATCGCGTTGTGTCAGAAAAACGGCTTTTCCCCTCCATGGAAGTCAAGTCAGGAGCCCAAGATCTCCCAGCAAGCGGAATTAAAAAGGACAACTGGGGACTACTGACCACGTCCTATTTAAGAGGTACCTAATTCGACAATACTCTAATCGACGCGTCCTCTGACTTCAACATTATTACTTTCAAGACTCTGAAAGCAGCGGGGTTTACGAGGCAAGAGGCTACCCGATCCCCATCCGTGATTGAAAACCCGGAAGGGGAAGCCTTGAACGCGCACGGCTACATCAACCTCGAGGTCAAGATGGGAGACGCTATAACGCGTGGCAAATTTCACATTGTCAAAGAACTGGATTATGACATGATATTGGGAAACTTGTGGGTACTCGACGACAAGGCGAAATTAGATGCATCCCCTCTACCAATGTCAACGCCCCAAAGGATCTCCAATGAACCTCCCCACTTGCTGCCACATCGACGAGTTACCGATGGAATCCAGACGCCTGAAGAAGACCTGTTGGCGCTAACTCGTGGATTCCAAACGCAAGTAAGTCTGGCTGAACGAGCTTCTCTAGAACCAGTCATTTCTTCCCTTATTCCGTCATGGGGACTCAGCGCGATTACTGGCAAGGACGCTGTCAAGAGATGTGAATGGGGCGCTGGACCATTCAAACGATTTGTAAAGAATTTAGAAACTTCCATCGAGACCAACGAGACAATGATTCAAACGGATGCACAACACCTGAACCCGTTTTCAATCGGAGATATAGTGGTCAAAGTAAACTCATTTCAAGTTGGGAAGATGACGGTAAAAATAGTTGTTCGGGTTGGTTCGCCTAATGAAAAAAAGACGAACTGTATCTGGTGGCAGACATTCTTTTAGGAGGATACTGCAAGCTCATCAACACAGAAAAGCCGGAAGGCGTTATAGTTCACTCGCGATGGCTTAAGCTTTCCAATCCCTAAAATGATGTACTTTCTCAGCCACTCTCCCTTTAGTATTTCCTTCAAACATTTTCTCTTGATATTTGTATTTCCCCGAGATGAATGCACCTTTTGTATTCTTCTCCGGAGTTTCATTTTCATTCGGAAAAAAAAAAAAACACATACATTTCTTTCTGAATGGGTTTTCCAAATCTCAGAGAAATACATCAAACTAACCCAAAATCATTGAGAAACTATTAACCATCATATCACAACCAGAAAGCCAAAACCATGTCAGAAATACCTTATTCAATTATTCAAAAAAAACAAGCGGAACATTAATTGGCGAAACCCTAACTTCGCCACGAATACAAAGAAGGTAAAGATGAGTCTACAAAAATATCAGGACGACTACGCAACAAACAGAAATGATAAAAGGGAGAAGCTAGTCATCGAAAGATGGAACACGAGTTGCCTCAGTCAGGGCTATTTTCAAGCACTTTCCGCAACAATCTCTCGGGCAAAGAAAGATTCCATTTGACAAAGATCGATAGTAGCAACCTCAATATCCCATCTTGAAGCAACCTCGAAAGAACAACGCCCATATCTTTCCCAACACCCGTTTCAACAACTGGTCCAGCATATTCCACCACGACCTCCCTAATATCGCCGACAACATTTCCGGCATCAACTCCGAAGGCCGCTTCGGTCCCATCAAACGCAGCGGTTTCCTCAAAGGTTTTCTCAGCGACCTTTCGAGGAGGATTTCTTGATTCATCCGCATCGAATCGAGAATTATGATGCCGTCCTGAACTAAGAAGTTACGTTGGCTTTCCTCTAAAGGTTCCACAGACTCAGTTTTCCGTCGTTTCAACCTGGAAGCGGTCTTATCCGCCCTAACATTGGACTGAGAAGAAGTTTTGCTGCACTGAAGCCTCTCAACGCACCAGGGCTCTTCATCACCTTCCCATTCCTCCTCCATGTTCACCGAGCCCAAGAAAGTCCGAACACGCGCCCGCACTTCACCAAGATAGATAGAAGGAAGGTCCTGGATAATTCCGCCAGCTTCATGGAACAGAGATTCGATTCTACCTAATGCCTCCTCATGAAAAGAAAACTGGTTTTCGGTGAGTCCAAGGTTTTTCTCCGAAGAATTAAAGGTACGGCCGCCTCTGGAAGATCCCATTATGCACTACAAAAAAACAGAGAAAGTGAGCAAGTTTTCACCCTATCTATACCAACAACATACGTAAAGAAGAAGATAAATAGAAATCGGGAGAAAAACACGAGATGATACCTGTGAAGAGAACGAGCACGATTATCAGGACGAACTGTACGAATGGAGAATTCAAGATCATCTCTTATGTTCAGCAAGAGGATGCAGTCCCAAAAAAAAAGGGAAAGTTTTCCTACTAGCCATGAATTAAGGCGTGACATCCGATCCTAATTAAACCTCTTTCTACCAGCCAATATAAGGGAAAGCCTCATGCAAGGCTATGCGAAATAGTTAGGGTTTGGTGAAAGAACGTGTTTAAGACACACTCGCTCGTGTTTTGCTTTTCCGCCGCCAGCGCTGAGATTCGGAAGCAAGGCCGGTAACGTAACCTGAGATGGAGGAGTAACGCCCCTTGTGGGCATAATACTCTCGGGTTTTGAAGAGAAAAGAAAATTCCTATCTGAGCCAATTAAGGAAAAGAGGCAACTGGGCCCGCGAATACAAATCACCAAGAGTCCGTCGGGAACTTCGCCCGTGCGCCGTGAACGAACCATCCGTACACGCCGCTCGCCAAATCCGCGCCTTGCCTGGCCGCACCATGCCCACCACCACGCCGCAACCAATCCATGCCATGACTTGCCACGCAACTTGCATGATATTCGTATCCAAATCGCACCTTGCCATGGCCGCAAACCATCATGAACTCTCCTTTACCCAAGTCGCCCACTCCATCGTCCTTATTTGTCACCATCATATGCTTACCCCATCATGCCAATCTGTGGGACCATGCCATGACTTGTCACGTAACTTGAGTAATAATGCTAAGCACAACCCTTTAACCAAACCTTTTTTAATGGGTTTCGACAACCCAAAACCCTAATTCACACACCGCACGTGCCAATGGCTCATCATGCCAGCCATGCCAACCGCCCAAGGAATGAAAACCATGCTAGTATCGTTAGATAGGTCTCGAAAAGTTATGCGAGATGGACTACTCGAACGTGTCATTCGGATACCCGATGAAGAGTATTT
Source organism: Papaver armeniacum (assembly GCA_023531295.1). Taxonomy (NCBI): domain Eukaryota; kingdom Viridiplantae; phylum Streptophyta; class Magnoliopsida; order Ranunculales; family Papaveraceae; genus Papaver; species Papaver armeniacum. The sequence continues at coordinate 22,531 of JAJJWW010012483.1, forward strand.
ATCAATTTGCTTTCAGAGGATAAAATAGTAATTTTGGAATTGACCCTTGTGGATGCACGTGTCGAAGCGAGTGGGTGTCTCATCAAATTGAGTCGGCCTTATCTCCAGATCGAGAAGATAAATCTTCTTTTTCATTTCTTTGTTTCTTATTCTTCTTCTTCTTCTTCTTCTTCTTCTTCTTCTTCTTCTCTGTTCATCGCCTCTGGCGATTTTGTGAAAGGATTCTCAGGTCGAAATCAAAAATAAACTTTGGGGAAACATTGGGGGATGATTACTGATGATGGTGTGGAAGTTGGTTTATCGTTGGATGAAGAAAAAATGGTGAATTGAAGATAATTAAAGTTAGGGTTCCTGAAAGATGAAATCGATTGAGGTTTATGGGATACTGAGTATGAGAATAAGTAATTGCTATGGGTTTTGTATTAAGAACAAATAAGAAGGCGAGTTGTTTGTTACAAATGGAAGTTAGGGTTTCTGAAATTATGATTTGTGGATTTGATTATTGTTCTGAAGATTTAGGAGTTAAGATATAAGGCTATTGCTAGATGATGAATCACAAGTTGGTGTTTAATTGAAGTTTGAAAATGGATTCAGAGAGGGATCGAAGGATTAGGGTTGCAAGGAATTCAGAGTAGCCGTGGAAGATGAAATTGATGTTTAAGAAAGTCGATTTGAGATGGGTATTGATCAATTGAGTGAGTTAAGGTCGGGGTTAAAGATTAAGCAGATGGTGATTCATCTAATTCAGTTTGGGATTTAATATGAGGTAATAATCGTTTAACTTCTAAGTAAATCATTTCATTTTTGAAGATTGGTAATTATTTTTGAATAAGATGTGTTATGGATTGAATCCAGAATCTGTTAGATGAATATTAGGTTAGTAGTTTGAGCTGAAGGGGTGTGTGAGTTGGAACTGGTGTTGTTATGAAAATGGAGATGGAATTATAGTTTCTGAATTCAATACTGAGTTCTTGAGAAACTGATTTAATTCAGTTTATTGTTGATGGATTTATTTTTGTGGAGATCGAACTACGGACTCAGTGAAGTATAATTTTATATGGGTGTTATAGATGAGGTGGAGATTGTATTGCAGTAGAGTTTGGATATAGTGTTGATGTCAGCGGTTCTGTTATGCAGCTGGGATGAGTTTAGTTGTGTTGGTGTTGAAAAGGGTTGTAAGTGTGAAGTTTTAGAGTTACAATCACAATTTAGAAGTATTTGTGGTATGATTTATAGGAATGAATGTATGAATATTCTTGTTGAATGGAACTGAGTTAGCAGTGAAGGTTATTTATTGGCAGAGTTTGGATTTGGGTCTAAGTGTATGAGTTATAGATGGAAAGAGTGATTGAGTTGAGTTAAGTCCGGTGGCGGATGCATATGAATCGTTAGGAGTTGAGATGGGTGGAGCCGAAATTTTGGTGGAGATGTCATGACCAGTTAGATGAGATGGCAATGGTTGTGGAGATGTTGTTATGGATGGTGTATGTGGAATACAAGAACTTTTGATTGGTTCTGCTGAATGTGTTGATGCTGTAAGAGTTGATATGGTTTTGGTTACTGAGGTTTGTATTAGAATGTAGTGAAACTGAATGAAGAGAATTTAGATGAATGGTTGATTATAGAATTGTAGATAGTATTGGCTATGAAAAGCTTGGAACTGCATATAGCAGGTAATCAAAGTTGTTTGTAAATAAAATTCATTATTGTTTTGTATTTGAATTTGAGAATAGTTAAGATTTGGTTGTGTGAAAACCTTTGGTCAGTTCTGATCGAACTTATTCGATCTAATCGGGATCTTTTCTTGTCTCGACTTAGCTATCGACCGAGTTAACTCATTAGCCGACACTGACTGCACTGACTCAGTGAATTTTGACCTGACCTTGACTGTTGACTTGACCTTTGACTGACGTTTATTGTTAGTTGACTCTTTTGACCGTTAAGCTTGACCGTTAGTTGAATCAGATGGACTAAACCTTGGTTTAATGGGCTGGTTTAGTGGACTTGGGCTTAGAACCATTAGATAGACTTGTATGATTCTTGTGTGAACCTTTTTGGCTAGTTTCTTAGACTTCTTATGTGATTAACAGTTAGTCTATATTAACAACGATCGATTCAAAGGACGAACCAGTGGATCTCGAGGTAGGCGTGGCTTGTTATCAAAAGAGGTGGGAATTTATATTTAACTCTTTTGTGGTTATTGTTGTTTTCTCTTACCACAAAGTTTATGTTTAACAAATTCATGCATTGTCTGAATGTGCTTTCCATGCATTGTTTAGTTTTAAATTCCGAAAGTTTTGTTATCTCTTTTAATTTTTCCATTGATTGGAAAGGAACTGCAATGCTATGTTTGTCTTTATGAATTGTTTGGGAAATTAGAATTTCCATTTGATTGTTTGGAAATGAGAATTTCCATCTGTGGTATATAGGGTACTGCTCCTTCATTTACTGTTGCGGGACGAATCACCATATTATTATCTAGGTGCGGGACGAGTCACCATATTATTATCTAGGTGCGGGACGAGTCCCCATATTATTCATTGTTTAGGAGGAGTTAGTCCCATATACATGGTTGTTTACCTATGTGAAATTGGTTATGTTTTAACGTTTGGGAAAACATGAATTGTTTTCCAATCATTTTAATAATTACCTGAAAGTTAAATGTTATTCCTAATGGGCACCCCTTCTAGGGATGATGTGCTCACCCATTCCCACTTTCAGTTTCAGAGACAGATCAGAGTTGTGCAGCTAAAGCTTCGAGGAGTTGACTCCGTTAATTAGTTTTCTTATGCTATGTTTATTATGTTGTTTATATTTTCAAAATAAATGACTATTGTATATGTATCATCTGAGAGAAATTCTTGTATATATATTTCTGAGAGGGGCTAGTTTTTGGGTTAAATTTTGTATCAGATTTCTTAATTGAATGCTTAAGTATATGATTTAGATTTTTAGTGCCTCTGTATTTAGTTAATATCTTGGATTAGTCAGCTGCTAGCTTAGGGGGCGCTACACTTGGCCCCACCATGCCAAGCCAAAACGCACCTTGCCTTGGCCCTAGCCATGCTAGCTGCACCATGTGCTAACGGCATGCTATGCCCTTGGCCCCACCATGCCACCTTCCCTACGCGGCTACCAAAACGAAGGCGTGCGACAATCAAGGGTCCCCCTTCAATCCTATGAGAAAATCCTAGCCATCCAAGGTTACCAGACAACGCATGGTAACCTTTGGCCCTAAAACCTAAGTTTGGCCACACCAAACCATGCCATGCCAACGGCATGCCAACCTAGTCGCGCCACCATGCTGGCCTTCCCTACGCGGCTACCAAAACGAAGGCGTGTGACAATCAACGGTCCCCCTTTAATCCCATGAGCAAATCCTAGCCATCCAAGGTTACCAGATAACGTATGGTAACCTTTGGCCCGAAAACCTAAGTTTGGCCACACCAAGCCATGCCATGCCAACGGCATGCCAACCTAGTCGCGCCACCATGCTGGCCTTCCCTACACGGCTACCAAAATGAAGGCGTGCGACAATCAACGGTCGCCCTTCAATCCCAGGAGCAAATCCTAGCCGTCCAAGGTTACCAGACAAAACATGGTAACCTTTGACCCAAAACCCTAGTTTGGCCACGCCAAACCGCGCCAAGGCACGCCATGCCAACGGCATGCCAACCTTGTCGCGCTACATGCTGGCCTTCCCTAAACGACCACCAAAACGAAAGCGTGCAACGATCAACGGCTACCTCTCGTCTTAAGATGCAAAATCTCGACCGTCGGAGGTCACCAAGATAGCAAGTCTCCCAAGCATGACTTTCCAGGTAACAACAATATGTTACATGTTTTCCACAAAAACATTCGAGATATCAACACATATCACAAACTGGGGGATCCTCTTTGGGTATTGGTTTGGCGGTTTACAGCGTGCGGCGTACACTACGCCCGTCATAAGGAAGTGTCATAAGGATGAGGCGGTTAGTAAATATGGGGAGTTAATGGTGAAACGTTTTTTTATGGAACATCAATTCCATGCGTTAACGGTTTTATGGAACACCAATTCCATGCGTTAACGGTTTTATGGAACATCAATTCCATGCGTTAACGTTACCACCTCCTCCTATTTATTCACCTATTTTTCCATTCCTTAATGAGACCAGAGTACGTTTCACTTCGACTTGTATAAATAGGTCTTACCTATTTCCACCGAACGACAAGTTCAGGGAGGAGCATACACCACTCAGAAAACGTTTGCTAACTTTCCCATCTGTTAGCTTCCCACTTTCTGATACAAGTCGTAACACAACTACTCTTCCAAAATCAACTATTTTGGTCTCATCACTTTCCTTGCTTCCCTCCACAAAACCAACCCATTCTCCTCCACTTTGTGACCGAAGCAAGTCTGGAACGACCATTTCTTGGTTTAGGCTTGGACTTGTGGGTGATTGATTCTCGAATCTAAAGTACTCCCTTGCAGTACATTGTTTAGGGTTTAAATTCGTTTCTCACCCACACACCAAAATTACCGAAATCAGCAGAAACCATTTTCACCCTCAAACACCAGGGATACCAATCGAACTTTTTAGTGAATTTCCGAATCTTTGTTGAAACCTCCTATTCTAACTACCTCTTATGGCTAATGCTTCGTCACTTTTGACTGATGCAGAGAAGCTTTAGTGCATAAAAAACACATTTGAGATTTGAGATCAAGACTTGAATCACTAAAGACAAGAATCCATGGTTCTTATAGGTATTGAAGACTGATGATCACTTGATGCCTAGTGGGATTATCTGTTATCCATCAGAACTATTAGCTTTATCTGACACAAAACATATAACTTAATTAGAACCTCATGAAATGAAGTAGCACCTCTAACACAAGTTAGCCCTATTTGATGGCGCATTTTGATCAATGAAACTAAATGTTCATTCAAAACAATCAAGAAGCGGGTAAGGAAGTTATTACAGCCGCTAGTCTTGAAAGTATGAGAATCATGTCCCATTCCAAAAACGTCATAGCGAGGTTGAGTTTCAGTCTGCCGCGTTGTTCAAACTTTACAGCTTGTCTCATCACGAATGTGTTAGAGACAGAAAAATCAGTTGCAATAATGGTGGTGTTGTCGTTGGATGTGTTACTGAATGGTGAAGATTGTTGAGTGGTGTTGATGCTATTATAGTCCTGATATGATTAGAGAGAGTATGAGTGTCAAGTTTATGGATATATGGCTTGGATTTGAGCTCAAAAAATTGGAAGAAGGTGGGCTGAAGTGCAGTGTTTACCGTGGATTGTTGTATGAAAAGAATGACCTAGATTTTGATGGTTTTAGAGTCCTGGATGTTTGGGAAACTGTGTTTTGAGAATTTGCAGGGGGAAGAAGCTATAAAGGGGAGTAAAAATCTGGCAGAAATATAATGCACAAAATCTTCTTGATGCGAAGTTTAAGAAGCAGTATATATTCCGTAGTTGAAATATGAGGTAAATATATGAAAATTGAAGTAAAGATACGGCAAGTCTATAAACAGTAGGGTAGATAACTCTGGTTAGGTGTATGATTAGATAATGTCACATCCTATTTATCTGATGGTCAAGAAGCTGCTAATTCAATTTTGATCCCGCAGTGCGGCATCAAATTTTTTTCCAAGTGGTAGTGGTGGTATTGGAATTGAGGATGCTATGCCTGCCGAGAGTATAGAGGAAGGATCCATACCAGTGGTTGCAGGTAGAGGGCCAGGACATGCTTGGAGTGTAACAAATGGATGGGTAGTGTATGCAACACATCCTCAGATTGGTCGATTTGTGGTTGATGAGGGTGTAGTACTTATTGGAGATCGATATGTTGTCACTGGTGGAGTGCGCCAAGGATTCTATTCTAATGTGATGCCAGCACCAGTTAGATCTGAGATTCGAAGGTTGGAAACTATCCACATTCCTCCTCAAGCCATTTTTTTTCCACAGCTTTACATGTTGTGTCCAGTGGTGGGGCGGATTGCAGCTGAAGTAGCAGTCGTAGATAATGCAGGATATAGGGAGGTAAATCCACCAAATCATGGTCAAGTGATGTAGCCACCAGAAGCGCCAGTACTAGCAGCAGAGCCAGACGCAATAGCACAAGAGCCATCTCAGATTCTTGCAAGAGACATAAACATACGAATCTATCCCATTGCTTGACAAGCAATGCGATCCAATAGGAGACAAGCAGTACCAGAGAGCCAAGGTATGTTAAATGTTGTTCCAGACCGGACAAGTTCTTCCTAAGAAGGTAAATTTAAGATCTATGTGCTGAGTGAGAATGGGATTGATGTTTTTTGTGTTAAAAATTCTAGACAAGTCCTCTTTCTGTATTGTTTGTTTTTGAGTTTTAAAAGTTATGTGGTGTATGCTGGTACATGAATTGAACTTATAAATGGACATGAAAGAAATGCATGAATGTATGTTTGTGTTTGTGATATTTTGGGTGTACTTCAAATGCTTAGATATGGTTATGTAACTTAGGTGTTTATGATTATTAGATTAGATATGACTACTAGAAATCATGTTTATAGGATTGTTAGACAGAATAAAAGTAAGGCCAGCCAAATCAATAGGGAGAGAGAGATTTACCTGATTGAACCAGAGGTGCTTAGTCCTCGGAGTAGTAGAACTTTTATATCTTCCTCCATATTGAATTAGGCGGAGCTAGCTTCAAAGAGGGAATGAGAAGATGAGGGTTAGTTTGGCAATTCTAGATGTGGGGACGGGTGTAGGTGTTTGCTTAGTTTCCATACTCTGGTGGATTAGAGTATGTTTCAGGTAATGTTGCATATAAGAGTTGTTGGAGATTTGTTGGCCAGAGGGATTAGTCAAATTAGGGGGTTCACATAATTGGGTTGGTTTAAAAGTGATTAATTTTGGAAAAGTAGGAAGTTGGTGGGGCGGTGGTGCATATAGATGGCATTGCAGTTGGGATTACAGTTGGGATTGCAGTTAAATGAGTTAAATCTTTGAGATTTGTCACTTGTTTCCTCAAAATTGTTGATGATGCCAAAAAAAAATCCATGTGATAGTAAGTGATAGCTGTGATTTGGTAATTCGTGAAAGAAATGGTGATATTAGGACAGAAAGAGTTGTTATCCATAATGTTGTTGTCGGTAATTCTACTGTAATTTCTGGCGAAATAGTTGCAGTGACAATGAGGTTTGTGATTGTTGTGATCTATGAATTCTCAGAGATGGAGAAGAATGAGATTGTTGAGATCAAACAACATAGATAGTAACAGGCTTGAAGATTAAGATCATAGAAATAAGAAGGGATAGACATGGCGATAAAGAAAGCAGAATCCGGTAAGAAAGAGCCGTTGAGGGAAGAAGAATACAAGAAAAGCGGCTAGAAATCCATAGACTCAAAGAGAAAGAAGAAGTCGTACACATGAGAGAGAGAAAGTATGCAAAATGGACTTTGAAGACCAATTTATACTAAAAAAAATATGACAAAAACAATTATTATTGGAATTCAGAGCCAGTTGGCGTGGATGTGCAACCACACTCTAAGCTGGCTCTGTTGTTGTGTTGTGATAAATGTTCCTATTAGCTCGGCACAACACAACCAGTAAAATTTATCTGTTAAATTGTGCGTTGTGTTTAATTTTAGCATAATTGGCATATAAATGTATGGATTCATCGCAATCTACACCTCGATACATTCGCACTATGGCGGTATGGCCTCTTAATATTCTTTTATTGTACTTTGGCCTCTTAATTGTACTTTGGCCTCTTAATTGTAAATTTATTACGCTCGTGGATGAAGAACAATCGGTTGAAAAAGTCAGTAAAAATGCGCGTGTGTACGACTCTTCTCTTATTGCACACTCTCTTGCCGCTAGTATATGAACATGAAGTCCAACCATACATATATGAAATTGATACAGTCATACAGCTACAAACACTACGCGGTAGGGTCCATGACTCAATTATAATGTACGTATGGACAGCAGAGTTTTAGTTGTCTCTCAAGTCTCATCATACCGGTTTATGCAACATCAATTGGACCGACCAAATTTATCAATAGCAGTAGTACATAGTACTGCGTGCAATACGATTAATACATTTATTTATAGTAAAAAATGGAATAGTAATGTAGGTGCACTGCAGTACCATAAAAATAATTTCACAAAGCCGAAATTGAAGGACAGGAAAACGTAGTGAATAATAGAAATGGAGTACTCTAAAGTACAAGTTAGGTCCTCATCCATCGAAGAAGAGGAAGAACTGGAACCATCTACTCCAACCGGACAATATTATAGCAGTTCTTCGCTCTCCGTGAGCATTCTTGCAGTTTTGGAGATAGAAATTCCAATCGATGACTCTCAAACTATGTCATTGCTTAAGAATGTTTTCCTCCCCATCAACCCGCGTTTCTCCTCCCTCCTGGTACTCTAGCTACATGCTCTAGTCTTAGTGCGACAGTTCGAGCTTTATATTGTACAAAGATTTTAAAAAGGTTTAATTTGTCATGCAGGTTACAGGAGAAAATGGAGAAAAACATTGGAAGAAGGTTACGGTTAATCTGGATGACCACGTCAAGGTTCCATTGTTTGAAGAAGGGTTACCGGTGAAATGCTACGATGAGTACCTCCAAGAATATTTATCAAAGATAGCTATGGAGCGGCTACCACAGAGTAGACCGTTATGGGAGATTTACATATTCAAGTACCCTACAAGTAATGCAGCTGGGACAGTTGTGCTTAAACTTCATCATGCCCTGGGTGATGGATATTCACTCATGGGTGCTCTCTTTAGCTGTTTACAAAGATCTGATAATCCTTCTCTTCCTTTAACTTTTCCAAAGATTCGATCCGATGACTACATGAACAAGAAAAAGAGTGTTCTTGAGATTGTGTCCATGTTCAAGAACACTATAACGGATTTCACTTGGAGTCTTTGGAAGGGTATGTTGGAGGATCATGCTAGCCCTATCAGGTCAGCTAAAGAGGGAGTTGAGTTTGGGCCAGTTTCAATCTCTACTGTCACCTTTTCTCTTGATCAAATCAAAGATATCAAATCAAAGCTTGGTGGGGTAAGATTTAATAGTCTTTCTCTTCTTTCCTTCGTTTTTATCAAGTTCTAGACATAACCAAAATGCCGTATACAATAAAACTTTTTTAATATAATATTCGCGTTAAGATAATAAAATTTTATGCTCCCGATTTGGGCTCTTAATAATAAAATAATAAATTTGATAATATTATAATGTACTAATATATTCCAAAAGTTCTCCTTAAACATTAATAGGTCTCAAATATTATATAAAGTGGGAATAATAATTATGTTTGAAAATTTTTCCAAATATTAGTATATAAAATGATAATTCTATTAGAAAAATAAAAAATTAATATGTTAAATTGAGTTGTAAATTATGAGTTAAATACTATTTGCATCTTATTATGGGTTGTGATTAGTATAATATTAATGTTTTTACAACTCCCAATGGTTTATTATCTAGAAACTTCTATCAAATTAGTCAATGGGTGTACATCTTAGGTGCTTTGTATCAAACCACAATTGTTCAAGTTCAAAAAAATAGAAATTATTTTTTTAATTAATATATATTTTATTTTTATTTTTATTATTAATATATCTATTATTATCATTATCAAATCATCATTATTACTATAGAATAATAGATTATTAATTTATTTTTAAATTAAACGAGATATTGATTTACATATCATCAAAATCCGGTTCCTTCAAGAAATTGGTTGGAAGTCTCGCTACAAGCTGAGCTCCAACCCGGTTTTGAATAACTATTCCAATCCTATGAAAAGGAAAACTCCCGACCCAAACATTAACGTCATGGCCGGCCAATTATATAATCTCTTTAAAATAATAGCATTAGGTGGTCCCATGGGTATTATATTATAGAAGTTTTACCATATGTTCTTATTTGGAATTCGTTTTACGTTTATGGTACCCTCAAATCTAATATAAATTACGGAAAATTGGTCATTTGTCCAAATATTTTTAAAACACGGTTCAAATGGACAAGTAAAAAATAGTTTGGGTGAAATGGACACAAAAAAATAGCAAGGATGAAGCTGGATTCATCCTGACTTAAACTTAAAAAATAGCAAGGATGAAACTGGATGCATCATGATGTAAATTAAAAATAAGAAAAAAATATTTGAAAATGGGTAGGATGAAACTTGTTACATCCTAGCTATTTTTATATTTTTGTCCATTTAAACAGTATCAAAATCAACTGTCCTTTCTACCCATGAATTTTTTATTTTGGTCTTTTTAATCAATTTTGTGTATAAATTAAATGAATAAAGAGTATTATGTTTTTCTTCCTGGAACAGACACTTAATGATGTGATCGTTGGTATAGTATTTTATGGAATAAGACTATATATGGAGACCGCAAGCAAGGGTGCTGGAAGTGCACGTTCAACGGCTCTAGTTTTACTCAACACTAGGGAAATTACCACTTATCAATCAGTCGAGGAAATGGGGAAATCAAAAACCAAAGGTCCATGGGGTAACAACTTCGGCTTTATCCATGTCTCCATCCCTGATGCAACCAATCTTGATACTTCCAACCCACTAGAATTTGTATTTGAAGCTACAAAAATGCTCACCAAGAAGAAGAACTCCTTAGTCGTTTACCTAACTGGAAAATTAATCGATCTGATGAGAAAATTGAGAGGTCCGAGGTAAGTATTGCAACGGTTTTCGAGAATATTGTAATCATGTGATGACTCAAAATCTATTAATTCATACATATTAATCTTTAAAATGCAGGAAACCTCTAAATACATACGTGATGTCATATGGAAGTCAAGCATGGCCATATCAAATTTGATAGGACCGGTGGAGAAAATATCTCTAGCAAACCATCCGGTTAAGGGCATCTACTTTATGGTGGTAAATGTTCCTCAGGTAATGTAGGGATTTACTAATTTTATTTTATCATAAGATGTAGCTAGGTTTTGATTTATTTATTTTTTAAATAAAATATAAGTTGTAGGTATAGTGTGTGGGTACTGGCGTGTGTTAGCATGACTTGCATATGAGTATTAGTCAAGATTTGATATTGGTTCCGCTTACATTGACATATGCAGAGTCTCATGGTAACAATGGGTTTGAAAGTCGAAACATATTTCTCTTTTAACATTATCCGACTTTTTTTCTTCTTGAAGATGTATAAATTGGTCATGTGCAGAGTCTCATGGTAACAATGGTGAGCTACATGGGAAAGATGAGGATCGCTGTTGGATCTGAAAAAGAGTTGATTAATCATAAATTGTTCAACGCTTGTTTAGAGAAGGCATTTGAGAGGATTTTTAAAGATGCCATGGATTCAGTTTCCTCATAATTAGACTATCTATATATAATTTGTTTCCTATTTTATAAACTACTATTTTTTTTCGATTAAAGTTAAATAAACTACTGTTTTTTTTTTTCGATTAAAGTTCAATAAATTTGACAAATAAAAACAAATGTTTTGTTGTTGTTTTTTTCTTTTTGCTGAGGTAGAACAGTGATTTCTAAATTATATATACGTAGGACAAGTCAAGTCTTTATGTTATTACAGGGTTGTTCGACTAAAAAGTTAAATAAATTTGGCAAAGAAAAAAACATATGATTGATCAGTAGATCTTATTTTAACCTGGCGTACTTCAAGGTTGTTGTTAGATAAAACCACGGGATTATTTCGAACTACATTCCACGGTCCTTTTTCATACATTTCCTATTATGGCTAAATTGCCTTTATTACTTAGTACTCCCTCCTCTAGTTTTCTCCAGTTTTTGTTATGAATTCTTTTTTAAAATATTTTTCTCTTGAAGATTAATCAAGTGATCTGTGATCATGTACATGTAGCTTATCTTTTGAATCCAAATGAAAGTTTTGACAGAAAGGTTCATTTCTACTTATCGAGCAAAAAAAAAAAAAAAAAAGGTTCATTTCTACCTTGTTCCCAAATTCACAATATTGAATATTCTATCTTTACTTCTCACTAAAATCCAGCTGAAAGTTTATAGAGGGGTTTCCCCATTTCACCCGTAATACTGAGATTTTCTTCTCTCCTTTGATCATGTACTGAAACTCATTTCATATATAAAAAAGACGCACTGATGTGTGAATACACAAGAAAGAAATCAGATCCAATCCAACTGTGTTGTTCCCATATTGACGGTCATTCTTTACTAAATGAAATACACAGGAAAAAAACAGGCCAATTTTCCATCATTAGCCCTTGAAATCATAAATTTGCATAATGTTTACAATTTTGATCTCATTGACCTTCATTGCGTTGATCTAAATTATTGTAATTTTGATTGACTACTTTTAAGGAAAAAGTATGTCTATAAACAGAGCGGACAGATAAAAACGGACAGACCAAAGTAGAAATTAGGACAGATAAAAAAGGACAAAGAGAGTAGTTAATTATTAATTAAATAATTAGTTAGATTTGGTTACCAATTATAGTTAGTTTATTTAGGGTTATCGATTATATTAGATTAAAAGAAGAGTTGATGATCAACAAAATAATAATCAAATAAAACATCAAACGAGCCAAGGAAAAGATTATCAGGGCCGGTCCTGCGATCTTTGTGGCCTAATGCAAAAGAAATTTTGTGGCCCCTTATAACGTATCCTTGATAGTGGTGAGCCACCTTGACACTCGAAACCGATGGCAAGAGAAAAAAACCAAAGTTTACCTGCTCTGCTGCTCATAGAAATGTTGCTTCAAAGTATACACTAAAACTTCTTTAACATGTCAATCATGAGTTGGTGTCTAACAACTAAGAGTTGTATATCTTTTATACACTATGGAAATAGTTCGCAACACATGACATATACTTAGAGGTGTAAATTGGGCTGTGCCAACACGAGCACTGACCAAAGACAAAGACGCTAAAATTTGAGCACATTGACCAAAGACGTGACTTAGCTCAACGACGAAGATAGCACGTTAGTTAAATGGGACGTCTTTGGGTTTGACTAATTGGTACGAGTACAGCACAAAGACAAGACGCGGCATGGATAAGCACGTGGCCCCGCCCAAAGATAAAGACGTTAAGAGAGCACGTCATAACATGTACAAATACACCATATAACAAGGCATAATACATCACATTTTTGGTATATTTCACAAAAGAGTCACTATTCTAGCTAGTTTTTAACATTTTATGTTGGCTTATTTATAACAACACATATAATACCTTAATATTTGGAAACTATATTTCAATATCGTTGTTATAATGTTGTCACCTATATTTAACTAGAACATTAATTTACATGACAATAATCCAATTTTATATTTGATGGGCTATTTCTTTTTATTGAATAAACTTGTTAATTTTACTTGAAATAATTTCAAATGATATGTTGTCTAATTAAATTCTTGTGATAATGTATGACTTAATATATACATTAAGTGATTTCAAATTGTTTATAGCACGTGTGCCAGCACGGCACAGCATGGCACGTTTATTCGTGTGTTGTGCCCGTGGGCATCTTTGTGCCTAGCTTTTGACTAGTAAAGACAAAGACGGATGGAAGACAAAGACATGGCACGTGAAGCACGTGATCGTGTGCCGGGCCGTGTCGGGCCGACACGTTTTACACCTCTACATATACTAACCGAAAAACGGAGCACCTGGTACACCACAAACCTCCTCTGACCGTTAGAACAATCCAGTGAAAACTGGATAAACTTCACGGTTAAGAAAAACGGACTCTATTAGGATAAGTTTCAAACATCTTAATGGCTAAACAAACTAACAATGTAAAAATGTGTACCTTACCGACCCTCTTTTTCCTGGCTATAAATAGCAGTGTATTCTATTCATTTTGATGTAAAAGAACTTAAGAAAAAAGAATAGAAGCTTAATAAAAAGGGAGTCAGCTCCCATGTTCTCCCGTCTCTCTTTAACGTTTTCATTTTTCATTTTTCATTTGTTCTGCTAGTATATAGTTTGATCTATAGTTTTGAATTGAGAGTTACACAATACGTATCTTATACTAGTAACTCGAACTTTTTTTTTTGTGGCCCCTTCCAACTCGTGGCCTCAAGCAAGGCTTTCCTTGCTTTAAGGGGATGGCCGGCCCTGAAGATTATAATGTTTCAAATATTCAAGTATATGTGAGGGGTTTTTTGTTTTTTTGTTATTTTTGAAGCATGAAGTTTATTAAACTAATTAAAGGGCTATTACACGAGAGTATAAGATACCCAAAGATTCATCAGTTACAATTGGAATGGTATGCCATGAATCTAAAGTAGTAGCACAAAGGAGCAGAATCTAAAGTAAAATACAATGAAATTGATACTAAATGTGAATAAAGGAGTCGAGTTCACCGGCCCATTCGCATAAAATTAGGTTTTGTTTTTGTTGCTGCTGATGTTTAAGATAAAAATAAATTATAAAGCTGAGATATAATCTAAGTTTCAGTACTCATGGTTTCCATGATGTGGGGAAGTTTTTATTCGGCATGTTGTGAATTGTCTTTCGCCTTGGTCGAGATATTGCAGTTGAATCTAAACTTATCAGAGAAGCCCAATGTTAGTAGCTAGGTTTCTTGTGCGACTTACTTCGGGATTCACCACTTGTTCACCAAAAATGGCAATTAACAAATTAGGATCAAATGGCATCTACACTTTAATACGGATAAGTAAGTTTCGTAGCTGTTGAAAAAATTGGGATCATTGTTGGCTCCCCTTGTGAAGTTTACTTGGCAACCCTCAATTTAATTCAAATATATTTGATGAAGATGCTGTAAAACTTCCATATATGGGGTACGCTATTAAGCAGGGTTCTTCTGGGGTGGCTGGGTATGAATGATTGACTTATCACGACCTATCTGAGCTAATGCCATATTAAGCCATAGTTGTGCATATTTTTAACACCGATTGTTAGAGCACTGCTCGGTAGAACTCGCAAGTGTTACTATCTCAAGCTTGTTTGTCAAGTTTATTTCCCAAAACTATAAGTATTGATTTCTAGTATACTTATAGCTAAGTCTCGGATTAGGATAAAATGTGTAGTTGAGCTTTAGACTTCACAGCGTTCATCGAATGAAGACGAAGAACTACTCAACGTAACTTGTGGAACTTCATTAACAAAAGGTATGTGTGGACTTGAACTCATCTATCACTCAAAAATATATCTAATCTATATCCTATTTGAGACAAAAGTCGTATTGCTATATAGACTTAAATTATACACATTTGATATTTCGAGACGAGTTTATCTCGTTGTTAAAGCACTGCTCGGTCGAACTCGCAAGCGTTGCTATCTCAAGATTGTTTGTCAATGTTAGTGATCAAAACTATAAGTCTTGATTTCTAGTCTACTTATAGATGTCTCGGACTAGGATAGATTGTGTAGTTGAGCATTAGACTTCACGGGGTTCATCATTTGAAGACGAAGAACTACTAAGGAGATCTTGTGGAACTTCATCAACAAAAGGTATGTGGAGACTGAAACTCATCAATCACTTAGAAAGTCTATTTCTACTCTATCTCCTATATTGATACATAAGTCGTAGTGCTATATAGTTTATACTATGCACATTTGATATTTCGAGTTGTGTTTAACTCGCTTAAATATTTCTCAAAATATGTGTTGGTAAGCTTTCGCTTCAACCAAGTTCATCTTATATTCTTGACAAAAGTCAAAAAATCATCATGTGAAAATCGCCAAGTAACATCTTACATGGTTTGTGTGATACAATCATTTGGTGTAGACTTGGAATGTTTCGTTATGATTATTTCAATAACTTGAAAATTGCTTTGATGCTAATAGTGTGTGAAAACGGCTATTGTCATCCTCTAAGAAAGTTTCAATGATGATTGAAATAGAGTTTAGAACACTTAACCAACATTGGATTATAAACATGTTATGCACTCTTGCATATATATGATCCATGTCCGGGAACCAAAGTATGCATACCCGTATGCGTGACCTATTGGTTTGAGAAGTCCAGGAACCTAAGTATACGTGCCCGTACGCATTGGCGTAAGGTTTAGGGGTCCGGAAAATTCAAATGGGTTTGGAGGTGTGCGCACCCGTTCGCATACCGGCGAAACCAAACTTGGTCCAAGCTACTTAAGTATGCGTACACGTTTGCATACTTGAGTGGTTAAAGATCTAAAATCGGGTTGGGACATGGACTAATACATTTATATAATAAGGAATGCATTCTTTGCAAACCTTGGCTATAATGTTCATGAATTGATTCGAGTAAATCAAATCGATTTTGATTCAATTGTGTTCTTGTATACTTCTATGAGAATATAGCAATTGAACAACTCTATAACTAGTTCACTACAATTTGGTGTAGTGGTTTCATTTGAGTCATTTGAACTAGTTGTGGTTAAGATGAATAAGGTTGATATGAGAGTGTTCATATAGCTAACCTCGGTTAAATACTGTTGAGCCAACATAGTGTACACGTTTAGGTACGGTTACTCAAACCTAAATGAAGGTACATTTCATTTGTGTATAACAAGCTAAGTTCGATCTAACGGTTGAAAGATGTTAGCTTGAGTCAATCGGTTTTTTCATCTAACGGTGAATATTGAATGCTTTATTACCAAGGTAACTTAGATTGCAAACCCTGATTTGAAAACTATATAAAGGAGAACTCTAGCAATTAGGAAACCTAATCCCCCTCATGTGTGATACTAGTTGCGTACTAGAGTCGATTCTCCTTTAGCCTTAGGTTTTTCATAAAACCTTGTAGGTTAACGACTTAAAGACTTCATTGGGATTGTGAAGCCAGACCCAACTATTTTCTCTGTAGTTGTGTGTTCTGATCTTACTTCTTTTATCGTGATTGAGTATTATCTTTGCTAAGATTTGCTTGAGATTTATCTCCGATAGGTTAGATTAAAAGTAGTCACAAACATCTTCGTCTCATCGTTTATGATTCCATAATATTTTGTTTCGCTACCATACGATTAAGATTATTGTGAGGTGATTTGATAATACTAAGGCATTCTTCGGGAATATAAGTCTGGTTTATCAATTGGTTCATGTGCACCTTGATTTATCAAAAGACTAACAAAAAATCATAGGTATTTCTGGGAGACATATTTATCTATTCCAATAGACTTTTCTGTGTGAGATAGATTTGTTTATCAAGTCTTCGACTTTGGGTCGCAGCAACTCATGGTTGTGGGTGAGATCAGCTAAGGGAATCAAGTGCGTAGAATCCTACTGGGGTTCAGAGACGAAAGGAGCGCAAATGTACCTTGATCATTGTGAGATTGATTAGGGCTCAACTACATTCCAGTCTGAAGTTCATTGGTAGTAGGCTAGTGTCTGTAGCGGCTTAATACAATGTGGTGTTCAAAGCTGGACTAGGTCCCGGGTTTTTTTTTGTATTTGCGGTTTTCCTCGTTAACAAAATTCTGGTGTCCGTGTTATTTCTTTTCCGCATTATATTTTGTTATATAATAGAAATATCACAGGTTGTGCGTTAAGATCAATCAATTAGATATCCAACCTTTGGTGTTGATATAAGTTGATTAACACTTGGAGATTGGTCTTCGGTACCGTTCAAGTTATTTCTCTTATTCAATTGGGCTCGCAAATTCCTATTTGGTGATTGCAGATTGAATTGAGAAATTGAGATATAAACTTTTTGATATACTTTTCTCTAGATTGAGTCTGACTGTCTAGTTGATTCTCTTGAAAGTATATTAGAGTTTGTCTAATCACATTTCCGAACGAAATATTGGGTGTGGTTGTTAGACCCACGCTTTTTCACTCGCTTATCTATTTCTCGAAATATGTGTTGGTAAGCTTTCTCTTTAACCAAGTTCATCTTTTATTATTGACGAAATTCAAAAGATGATCATTTGAAAATCGCCTTGTAACATCTTACATGATTTGTGTGATGCAATCATTTGGTGTAGACTCGGAATGTTTCGTATTGATCATTCGATCACTTGAAAATTGCTTTGGAGCTAATAGTTGTGTGAGACATCTATTGTCGTCTTCTAAGAATGTTTCAATGATTGAAATGAGAGTTTAGAACATGTAACCATGATTGGATATAAACATAGTGTGTGTATTCACATTTTTGTAAGGTCCAAGTCCGGGAACCATAGTATGCGTACCCGTACATGTACTGGTTGGTTAATGGAAGTCTGGGAACTAAGTATGCGTACCCATACGCGTCTTTGGCGTAAGTCCAAGTTAGAATTCAACCGAGGTTGGAAGTATGCGACCGTTGGCGTGACGGGCGAAACCAAACTCAGTCCGGCTACTTAAGTATGCGTACATGTTTCCATACTTGAGTAGGTTATGTTCTAAAATCGGTTTGTTCATGAACCAATACATTTATATATTAAGGAATATAATCACTTGCAAACCGTGGCTATGATTCGAGTGAATCAAAATCGATTTTGCTTCAATTGTGTCTTGTATACTTCTATGAGAACATAAACAATTGAACAACTCTAGAACTAGTTTCATTTGAGTCATTTGAACTAGTTATGATAAAGATGAATAAGGTTGATATTAAAGTGTTCATATGGCTAACCTCGGTTAATTATTGTTGAACCAATTAAGTGTACACGTTTAGGTACGGTTACCTTTATCTAAATGTTGGTACATTTCATTTTTGTATGACAAGCTAAATTCGATCTAAGGTTTAAAGATATT
>JAJJWW010012484.1:0-99588 GCA_023531295.1 Papaver armeniacum
AAGTATGAAATGAAATGAAATGTAGGTTTTGATGAAAGGTGATAAGAGAAATTACGAAAGGGACACGATTTCACACCGCATGACTTGAAAAATCAAAGACAGAAGCTCGGGAATTTGGGTAACTCGAAGTTGAAGAAGAAGAAAAAAATGAAAATACCTAAAATGAGACTCTCTCTAGAATTGAATCCCTAGCTCTCAAAGGGAGAAAGAGAAACAACAGTACAATACACAAGTTAACTACAGATTTGGATTGAGAATTGATATAGGCCATCGTGATTACTTTATCGACAGACAAACCACGTGGCACCACCAGACATTTGGGTGGACCTAACGTCTCACGTGTAAGTCAAGGGACCCTGTCTCATGATATCTGCATCGGACTCGGAAGCGAGTCAGACCCTCTTGATATGTCACACATCTGACTCGTATATGAATCAGCATCCGAAAGTTATAAACGGACTTTCGTGTGATTTGTTGTCAACGTGTCTCCTCCTCTCTTTTTCTTTCCTATAAAAGCAAGTTCACCGCCACACTTCCCTACAAAATCAAGTTCACCGCCACAATAAGTCCTCCAGGAAGACATGGGAGCCGACATGATTGTTGAGATGGAGAGATGAAACAATAAGTAAGAAGATGAGATTTTATTTGCTCAGTCTTGCCGAACCCTTACATTTACAAAGAGATATATTGATGCCCTTCACAGCAACTATAGGCAAACAAATAATATCCTACTCCCTTTAGATGATATCTTTCCTAACATGGCATATACGTATTACCTAATGATGTCAACAAGATATGTACAAAATATTGTGTATATTTCCTAATACTCCTTCTCAAGTTGGAGCATGAGGATCACGAACGCCCAAATTGCGCAGAAGCAACTTGAACTGAGGACGTCCAAGCGCTTTGGTGAAAATGTCATCTAGTTGTTCAGTTGTGCGAACATGAGAAGTAACTGTAGTACCAGCCTGAATGTGATCACGTATATAGTGAAAGTCAATCTCAATATGCTTGGTGCGCTCATGAAAAACATGATTGGAAGCAATATGAAGTGCAGCTTGACTATCACAATAAAGACGCATCGGTTGTGAGTAGAAAACATTAAGAGACTTCAACAAAGCCCTTAGCCATGTAAACTCACTACAAGTGAATGCCATATAACGATATTTTGCTTCTACATAAGATCGTGATATGATATGTTGCTTCTTAGTCTTCCATGATATAGGAGAGCCTCCCAAAAATATAAAATAACCCGTAAGAGAACGACGACTAATAGGACATGAAGCCCAATCAAAATAACAATAAGCATTAAGTTGTAGAGCACTATCCCTATGCAGAAAAATACCTTGACCAGGATGACCCTTGAGATACCGAAGAACTCGAACCACAACATCCCAATGAGATATACGGAGAGATTGTATAAATTGGGCTAAAACATGAACTGAATAGCAAAGTTCAGGTCGAGTAATGGTCAAGTAAATCAATTGACCAATAAGCCGACGATACTGAGACGGATTCGAATATATAGGCCCGTCGTCAAGAGCTATAAGATGATTCCCGTCTATGGGAGAGTTAGCTGGCTTCGCTCCGAGAAGTCCCATTTCAGATAATATATCTAATGTATATTTTCTCTCCGACAAGAACAAGCCATCACGCACCCGAGAAATATCAATGCCAAGAAAATACTTGAGGATGCTCAAATCCTTCATATGAAAACATCAACTCAAATAGACTTTAAAAGAAGCAATAACAGTGGAATTGTTCCCAGAAATAATCAAATCATCAACATAAACTAAAACATGAAGCCTAATATCATGTCGTTTTAATATGAAAAGTGAGTAATCAGCATGTGATTGCACAACCCAAACGATTTCAGATCACCTGCAAGTTTAGCAAACCAATTACGAGGAGCCAGACGAAGACCATATAAGGATTTGTGGAGACGACACAATTTAACGGGAAAATCACTGGAAAAACCAGGTAAGAGTTGCATATACACTTCCTCATCAAGATCACCATGAAGAAAAGCATTATTTACATCCATCTGGTACAACTCCCAATCACGAGCAACAACAACCGCAGAAATATTCGTACAAAGACCATTTTAGCAACAGGCGCAAATGTCTCATGATAATAAACTCCTTCCACTTGATTATGACCAAGAATAACCAAACGAGATTTGAATCGCTCAATAGTACCATCTGAATTATACTCGATCTTATATACCCATTTGCAACCAATTCCCTTTTTGCCGGGAGGAAGATCAACAATATCCCATGTACCATTCTTAATAACAGCTTCAATCTCTTTGATCATTGCTTCGAGCCAATGGGGGTCTCGTACTGCCTCAGAATACCTAGTAGGCTTATTGCAAGTAGTAATAGCTGCCAAAAAACATGTATGATTCGCCGAAAAATTAGCACAAGAAACATAATTAGCTATTGGATAAGGCATACCTGAGGAGTGAGCAGATTGGTGCGGGATCTATAACTCGAGCTATATTGCAGATATAATCACGTAAACAGGTGTTTGGAACTTTCACTCGGTCACTCCGACGGACAGAAGACTCATGAACGTCATTATATATAATTGGCAGAGAATATGATTCACCAGTAATACTCCCCCTGTTGTTTAAATTACTTGTTTCACCTCCTGAATGTGGAGCATAATAAAAACGACTATTGACCTCCATTTCATTGGAGGTAGACACCTCATGTCCAGTAGAATTAATAATTCTTGGCATATTGGTTTCAATGCCCATTTCCGAACAATCCTCAATAAAAGAAGATACACGGGGTTGCTCAACAGCATCAGGCACACTTTCTGACGATATTTGCTGGTAAGGAAATTTATCCTCATAAAATACCACGTCACGAGATACGATAAATTCATGATTCTCCAAATCAAAAGCTCACCAACCTTTTTTTCCATGAGGATATCCAACAAAACTACATCGACGACTTCTAGGATTAAACCTATTCTTGTCACGAGGCACTAATTGGGCGTAACACAAACATCCAAAAATTCTAAAATGACCATATGATGGAAGCTTATTGTGCAATAGCTCGTATGGAGATTTCCCATTCAGCAATGGAGTTGGTGTGCGGTTGATAATATAGCACTTAAAATACATTTGCCCCAAAATTTTAAAGGCAAATTACCTTGAAACCGTAAAGCTCGCCCAACATTAAGTAAATGACGATGTTTCCGTTCGACACGCCCATTTTGCTGAGCCGTATCGACACATGAGGTTTGAAACTTCATACTGTGTTCAGCAAAAAAAGGAAATAACGGTCAAAATTCCGTTCCATTATCACTTCGTACCATTTTAACCTGCTGTTGATGGTGGTTAAACAAAGGGTAAAATCGTAAAACCCCGAATAACCTAACGTCACCGGTGACACATTTATTAAAACATTCAATGCATGTAGTCAGTAATTAATAGGGGGTATTTTTCAAATTAGGGTTACAACGAACAAAACCCTAATTCACCTCCGTGCCAATGGCAAATCATGCCAGCCACACCTAGCCCAAGCTAGCCGCGCCATGCCAAACGCACTCTGCCTTGGCCCTAGATATGCTAGTCACACCAAACACGCCAAAGCATGCCAACCATGCTTGCCGCACCTCCGTGCCAATGGCAAATCATGCCAGCCACACCTAGCCCAAGCTAGTCGTGCCATGCCAAACGCACTCTGCCTTGGCCCTAGCTATGCTAGTCACACCAAACGCGCAAAAGCATGCCAACCATGCTAGCCGCACCTCCGTGCCAATGGCAAATCATGCCAGCCACACCTAGCCCAAGCTAGCCGCTCTATGCCAAACGCACTCTGCCTTGGCCCTAGCTATGCTAATCACACCAAACGCGCCAAAGCATGCCAACCATGCTAGCCGCACCTCAGTGCCAATGGCAAATCATGCCAGCCACACCTAGCCCAAGCTAGCCGCGCCATGCCAAACGCACTCTGCCTTGGCCATAGCTATGCTAGTCACACCAAACGCGCCAAAGCATGCCAACCATGCTAGCCGCACCTCCGTGCCAATATAAAATCATGTCCGCCCACACCTAGCCCAAGCTAGCCGCGCCATGCCAAACGCACTCGCCTTGGCCCTAGCTATGCTAGTCACACCAAACGCGCAAAGCATGCCAACCATGTTGGCCGCGCCTCCGTGCCAATGGCAAATTATGCCCGACCACACCTAACCCAAGCTAGCCGCGCCATGCTGAACGCACTCTGCCTTGGCCCTAGCTACCCCTCGGGTCGCACCACGCCAAGCCAAACACCCTTACCTTGGCCCTAGCCGCGCCATGCCAAAGTAGCGCCCGCGCCTAGGCTTGCAAACCGAGCAACCTAGGCCAAATTGGCCACGCATGCCATTGGCACATGCCAACACGCATCGATGGTAGCTTTTCTTACCAGGCCGTGGCCCTAATGGCCGAGCATGCCATTGGCACATGCCAACACGCTCGCTGGTAGCTTTTCTTACCAAGCCGTGGCCCTAATGGCCGAGCATGCCATTGGCACATGCCAACACACTCGCTGGTAGCTTTTCTTACCAAGCCGTGGCCCTAATGGCCAAGCATGCCATTGGCACATGCCAACACACATCGCTGGTAGCTTTTCTTACCAGGACGTAGCCCTAATGGCCGAGCATGCCATTGGCACATGCCAACACGCATCGTTGGTAGCTTTTCTTACCAAGCCGTGGCCCTAATGGCCGAGCATGCCATTGGCACATGCCAACACGCTCGCTGGTAGCTTTTCTTACCAAGCCGTGGCCCTAATGGCCAAGCATGCCATTGGCACATGCCAACACGCATCGTTGGTAGCTTTTCTTACCATGCCGTGGCCCTAATGGCCGAGCATGCCATTGGCACATGCCAACACGCATCGGTGGTAGATTTTCTTACCAGGCCGTGGCCCTAATGGCCGAGCATGCCATTGGCACATGACAACACGCTCGCCGGGTAGCTTTTCTTACCAGTCGTGGCCCTAATGGCCGAGCATGCCATTGGCACATGCCGACACGCATCGCATTCGGTAGCTTTTCTTACCGGACGTAGCCCTAATGGCCGAGCATGCCATTGGCACATGCCAACACGCATCGTTGGTAGCTTTTCTTAGGGGACGTGGCCCTAATGGCCGAGCATGCCATTGGCACATGCCAACAAGAATCGCTGGTAGCTTTTCTTACCAGGACGTGGCCCTAATGGCCGAGCATGCCATTGACACATGCCAACATGCATCGTTGGTATCCTAACTTGCAAGCCGTGCAACCTAGGCCAACTTGGTCGTACGTGCCATTGACACATGCGAAAACCCACGCTGGTAGCCTAACTTGCAAACCGTGCAACTTACCACCAAGGCATTCCGCACACGCCATTGGCACATGCCACACACGCCACTAGCGGCTCGGCATTGCCACTTACACTCAACGTACAACCTACCACCAAGGCATTCCGCACATGCCATTGGCACATGCCACACACGCCACTAGCAGCTCGGCATTGCCACTTGCACTCAAGGTGCAACCCGCAACAAAGGCATTCCGCACATGCCATTGGCACATGCCACACGCGCCACTAACGGCGCCACTTGCACTCAAGGTGCAACCAACACTCGAGACATCAACACAAACAGGGGGATGCTTTCCAAGGTCTTGGTTTGGCGGTCACAGCATGCAGCGTACACTACGCTCACATTAAGAAAGCGTGAATTGGAATAAAGCGGTCAAATAAATGAGGAAATAATGGTGAAAACGTTTTCACCCATAAACACCATGCGGTTACCACCTCCTCCCATTATTTCACCCTTTACTCTCTTCCTTCATGAGGCCAGGGTACGTTTCAATCTCGACTTGTATAAATAGGTCTTACCTATTTCCACCAGACAACAAGTCTCGGTCAGGAGAAAAACACAACGCTCTCAGAAAAGGTAACTTTGCAAGCTCTTCAAAAAAGCTTTCATCTCTTGCAAGCTTCCGAAGCTTTCACTTTCTGATACAAGTCGAGACACTACTCTCCCAGAATTATTCTGGTCTCAACACCTAATCAATCTCACACTGATTCAAGGTACAGTTGCGTTCCTGACGTCTCTGATCCCTGCAGGATACTACGCACTTGATTCCCTTAGCTGATCTCACCCACAACTAAGAGTTGCTACGACCCAAAGTTGAAGACTTGATAAACAAATCTGCCTCACACAGAAAAGTCAATAGGAATAGATAAATCTGTCTCCCACAAAAATATCTACGTGTTTTGTTC
The DNA here is from genome assembly GCA_023531295.1 of Papaver armeniacum. NCBI lineage: Eukaryota > Viridiplantae > Streptophyta > Magnoliopsida > Ranunculales > Papaveraceae > Papaver > Papaver armeniacum. The sequence goes on from JAJJWW010012484.1 coordinate 6,266, forward strand.
CGTCTTTTGATAAATCAAGGTGAACATGAACCAATTGATATGCCGGACTTATATTCCCGAAGAACATCCTAGAAATATCAATCACCTCACAATAATCTTAATCGACTAGTGAAACAAGATATTATGGAATCACAAACGATGAGACGAAGGTGTTTGTGACTACTTTTCTAGCTTGCCTATCGGAGATATAAATCTTAAGCCAATCTTACGATTGCACTCAATCACGATAGAAACAACAAGATCAGATCACACAACTACAGAGAAAATAGTTGGGTCTGGCTTCACAATCCCAATGAAGTCTTTAAGTCGTTAACCTACAGGGTTTCTTGAAAAACCTAAGGTTAAAGGAGAATCGACTCTAGATTATACAACTAGTATCACACATGAGGTTTGGGGATTAGGTTTCCCAGTTGCTAGAGTTCTCCTTTATATAGTCTCCAAATCAGGGTTTGCAATCTAAGTTACATTGGTAACAAAGCATTCAATATTCACCGTTAGATGAAAACCTGATTAGATTCAAGCTAATATCGTTCAACCGTTAGATCAAACTTAGCTTGTTATACGCAAATTAAATGTAACTTTATTTAGGTTTGAGTAACCGTACCTAAACGTGTACACTTAGTTGGTTCAACAATAGTTAACCAATGATTAGCCATATGAACATTTTCATATCAACCTTATTCATCTTCACCATAACTAGTTCCAATGACTCAAATGAACTAGTTAGAGAGTTTTTCAATTGCTTAGATCTCATAGAAGTATACATGACACAATCGAAGCAAAATCGGTTTTGATTCACTCGAATCGATTCATGAACATTATAGCCACGGTTTGCAAAGATTGCATTCCTTATTATATAAATATTTTAATTCGTGAACAAACCGATTTTATAAAGTAACCTACCTAAGTCTTAAGTAACCGGATTGAGTTTGTTTTTCACTTTCAAACTCTTGCAGAAATTCACGGACGTGAACTTTCCGCCAGTATGCGTACATGTACGCATACTTACCCGGATTTCCAACAACCGCCAGTACGCGTACGGGTACGCATACTTTGGGTTCCCGGTTTTGGACTTTTACACAACTGTGAGAACACACAATGTTTATATCCAAAGATGGTTATATGTTCTAAAATCTCATTTCAATCATTGAAACTTTCTTAGAGGATGTTTTATAGTTATTATTCACAAACTATTTTTCATCAAAGTTATTTTCAAGTTATTGAAATAATCAACATGACTTTCGTCACGAGTAAAGATGAACTTGGACAAAGCGAAAGCTTACCAACACATATTTTAAGAAATAGATAAGCGAGATAAACTGGAAACAAAAATAGCAAATGTGTATAATCGAAGTCTATATAGCAATACGACTTTTGTCTCAAAATAGGAGATAGAATAGATAGACTTTTGAGAGATAGATAAGTTCAAGTCTCCACATACCTTTTTGTCGATGAAGTTCCACAAGTTCCTTGAGTAGTTCTTCGTCTTCGCATGATGAACATCGTGGAGTCTAGAGCTCAACTACACTTACTATCCTAGTCCGAGACTTAGCTATAAGTAGACTAGAAATCAAGATTGTTTTGGGGTAAAAACTGATTCTGCTATTTTTGGTAAATTTGGGTGTGTTGATGAGAAACGAATTCAAACCCTAAACAAATGTCCTGCACAAGAGTACTTTTAGATTCGAGAGATCAATCTGTAAGACTCTGGCCTAAACCAAGAAATGGTCGTTCCAGATTCAATTCGGTCACAAAGTGAAGGAGAAGGGTTGATCTTAGGGAGGGAAGCGAAGAAGGTGTTTGAGATCAGAATGTTAAATTCTTAAGGTATGGATGTTTTATGAATTGTATCATATTATGGTTTCTGGCTACTTGTGTTGATCACACTTGTCCTCTTGAAAATAGGTTGAAAAGCCTATTTATACAAGTCATTGAGCGCACCCCTGATCTCATAGGAGGTGGAGGCAGTTAAGTAGTAGAGAAGTGGATTTGTGCAAAAGGTGGTGACCATCACGTTTCCATCATGTGGAAGACCGGTCACCCTTTTACCCACTACTTCCTCATTGTTGTTAACCGTCCCTCCTTTCCCGACACTTTCTCGTAATGGGTGCGTTGCACGCCGCACGCCGTAAACCACCAGACCAATACCTCAGTAAGCATCCCCCAGTTTGTGACATGTTTGATGTCTCGAGTAAATGGGTCAAGTCGTGAGACTTGCCGCTAAAAGCATCACATAGTGCTTTTAAGTCAAATAACAAAATTATTTGTGAAATTAATATTTATAAAACAAAATAATCGATGTGTAGGAAGCATCGTTGTTTTAGAGCTCGTTCAAAAGTCGCGAATTGAACATCTTAAAAAGGTACCGTGATCGGCCACCTTTGGGCGATCGTTTGAGAGACTTATGGGTGAGCTACCACTTGGTCGATCGCTTCCTCTGGAGGAGGGGTGGCTGCTGATCACAGCGTTACCCTGTTGGCCTCCTAAAAATAAGTCTAAACCATTCGATTAGGCTAGCGAAGTTGGATGGACGAGATGGCTTGCGGCAGTTGCATACTGCCGTTGATGTTATTTAGGGTTTTAGAAACCGTGCGGCCAACCCTATTTTGGGCGATCGATTCAAGGCACTGGAACAGGCCGATCAGTCAAGTGCATGGCAGGCAGCCGGTGAGCATGCTAACGTCTTCTGGGACGCCTGAAATTGGATCTAAGCCATTCAATTTAGATGGTGAAGATGGATGGTTGTGATTGATTTGCGACAGTAGTATACTGCGGGTTTCCAAAACAATGCGTTCACCCTACTTTGAGCCATCGGTTTGATGCGCTCTTGGCCTGCCATGGGCAGGTCGATCAACTAGGGATGGAATTGGGACGCCGGCGATCACGTTGGTGCCTCTTTGATTGTCTAAAACACGATCTAAGCCGTCCAACTTGGCTGGCTAAGTTGGACGGATGTGATGATTTTTAACACCGTTATGGTCGGTCTAGCTCGTTTGAGCTCCCTTTTCAACAGCGCGATCACCCACATTATGGCTAACATTCAGGGGTGTTGCGAAAGAACTAGTGGTATTCCGATCGGCTGGGATGCTAGTAGACCCGCCGGTGGTTATTATGGAGGTTGCATAGTTCCGCTAGGAAGAGGTTAAGATTGTTGAATTGTGTGGCCAAATCGTGTGGCCAAATCGTGTGGCCGCGATTGCTCTTTAAGACTGACATGGACAGTCTAAGTTTTCCTTGAGGAATTTGAGCGCGTCGATCGTGCTAACTTTCAATTCAAAAGCGCATTGACATAAAAATCTCTTTATCAGATAGTGGTGCAGCCTGTGTGAGTGTTTTTATGCAGATCTCAATACTGACACTCCGGGAGATTCGTGTTACTCTGCTGCGAGTGAACATTAGTCGTCATGTCATGCCAACATTGAGAGTTCAGCTGGGAAACATAGCATAGGAAAATACTAGGCGGGCGATGCATTAGTGAATAATGCTGGTAGAATATAAAATTTTATTGAACATTTGGGATAGTTGCTATATGCACCATTCGGAGTGAATTTTATATGTATATATATACAGATATAATGAATTTATCAATACATCTATGGGCGAAGAGGTTTACGTACTCATTACTTTTAAATGGCCTTTATTCCTTTGCAGGATGGCAGCGCGTTAAATACAGGGTTTTACAATTTTAGCCCTGAACTAAAAACCACCATCAACAAAGACTTATAGTTTTGGCAACTAAACTTGACAAACAAGCTTGAGATAGAAACGCTTACGAGTTCGACCGAGCAGTGCTCTAACACTTTCTTTAACACCTTTGTATTTATTATTTAATGTCTCCAAGTTTGTAGGACCCCACTATTGGAAATGATTTTATACTAGATGGGGGTCTAAAGTCCTATGTGTCATGGATAAAAAATATTTTTCACATTCTATTGGAGATGCTTTAAAAAAAAAAATTCCAACCCAAATTTCTTTAGAGCATCTCCAATAGCGGGTTAAAGAAATTCTACGTGAAGCCCATTATTAGACCTCAAACTGTTGAGGTTTTTATATTTGAGTCTAAATAAGACCTTTTTCCTAAACCTTGTCTTAAATAGTTAAGGTTGTGTCGACATGAAATTAGTTAGGGGTCGTTCCGAAGGTGTAGGTAAGACTTTCTTTAACGCCTTCATATTTAGTATTTCATCCCTCCTAGTTCATAGGACCTAACTATTGGATATGAATTAATACTATATGGGGGTTTAAAATCCTATGTGTCACCCAATAAAAAATCTCCATCCTCTGTTGGAGATGCTCTTAATTAATGTTTAGATGATGTGGCTTAATTTTAGGTTGACATCCTCAAGGTGAATGACTAGTTTCAGACAGTCATCTTGAGGATTTCAACTCATCCTAGTTAGCTTTTACTTAAATAATTGACATTAGTATATTAAATAACCATTTTTAGCTCAAATCAAGTCTAATAAAATCTTAAGTTATTGAATAATAGGTCAAATACAATACCGTCGGAGATGAGTTTTTTTCTATATAATTCTAAGTAAAAATAGGAAGATGATGTCTTGTTTTTTGTAGCGTCCCCTAAGTTAACAACTGACTAATCCAAGATATTAACTAAATAAAGAGGCACTAAAAATCTAAATCATTTACTTAAACATTCAATTAAGAGAACTACTACAAGACTTAACCCAGAAACTAGCCCCGCTCTGAAATAAATATATACAAGAAGTCCTCTCAGATGATACATATACAACCGTCATTTGGTTTACAAATAGAATATACAACATAATAAACATAGCCGAAGTTAACCAACTAGCAAACTCTATAGGACCAGAATATCGCAACACTAATACCTCGCGAGATTAATAAACAACTGCATCGCGAAGGAGTCGCATGGAGGTAAATAAATGACGTAATAGATGACGATAGTTAGAACATGAGGAAAGTGTGAAAGACTTGGCGAGATTTAAGAGTGTCGCGAAGGCAAACAGTTGTATATTCGCGAGCATTCGCGAGACGTTTCCGAAAATAAGGGACAGTATAGCTGTCACCCACTATGTAATACCCTATATAAAGGGTCGAGTAAGTCTGTTGTAAAGGGACGTCTTTTTTTTTGAATTGTGAAACAAGTCATTAGGAGAGAGAAAGGAAAGAGAGATTGTAATTTCTTTAGCTTTGTTCTACATTTCTTTGTAAATCTTTCAAGAAAACAATTAATAAAACACATCATTGTTCATCTTCAAATGGATTGATTAAACAGATTTGAGTGAGGGGTGTAGTGTGGGAAATCCTGCAACTACATATGCGCTAGAAACGGGGATCGAAGAAGATCAACTTTGTGAATTGGAAGAATTAGGGATAACAAGAAAGAAATCTTGAATAATTTTTAACAAATTACTAAAATTGAGAAATGGCTAGGAGAAAGAATGCATCAGAACAACCAACAATCATAAGGAGAAGTGGAAGATTAGTGGGAGAAAGAAGAAATGAAGTAGGTGAACCATCAAGGATAGATGCAAGAAATGGAGAAGAAGATCCAATTCAACCACCAATTCAACCATCAATTCAACCACCAATTCAACCATCAACTCAACCACCAATTCAACCATCAACTCAACCACCAATTCAACCATCACTAAACAGAGTAATCGATTATGATAGAGTGAGCGTGCATACATGGAGATCAGATTCTACGGAAGAAAGAGAAGAAGTACAACAATTGATGAATAATAGACAAGAAGAGAGAAATCGAGAAGAGATGGGAGAAACAATTCGTGGAAATGAAGAAATTGCGGCATTAGAAGCGCTGAGACAAACAATACACGAAGAAAGGCGGTTAGAAGCAGAAGAACGCGCGAATCTAACAAGGCAAAACCACGAGTTGAGGATGGAAAATAGGAGGCTGCAAAACAGAAGGTCAAGAAGTAATGTCAGATCAAGATCAGTATCGAGTAGAGAAAATGGGAGGAGAACATTGCCTGTAGAAAACATTAATGAAGAAAATTTGGAAAGAGAGTTAAATCATGGCGAAGGAGGTCGCGAAGAGAGAGAATTAATAGAAAATCGTTATATTTTGGTAAACAACCACGATGATGGAAATCAAGAAGATACGCAGCCTCGAGGATAGAATAACCCAATTAATGAAGAAAATCAGGAGGAAATAAGAAGAGCACTACATGGGAGAGAAACACAAAGGAAACAAAAGGAAATTGAAGATGATATTGAAAAGCATTACATTGAGCAAGCACGTCTAGCCCGCGAGAGAGAGATTGAGAGCAGAAATGGAAAATCGGGAATTAGAAGAAGCGATCCAAGAGAATAACCATGATAATCGAGAGAGGAGGCGTGGCGAAATCGCAACGATGGAGATATTAACGAAAAATACGAAAGAATACAAAAAAGTAGACACGAACGAAGAAGGAGGAAGCGAGTTAAAGAGACCGATCAATTCAAATTCTCGAGGCAAATGAACAAATTTGCGAGAATTGGCGAGAGATGAGAGGAATATTGAACAACGAGAAGAGAAGGAGGAGGGAGAAGGCGGTTAGATGAAGCTATCGCGGAGGCTGCGAAAAATCCTTTTACATTAGAAGTGCGGTTAGGAGGAATACCCCCAAAATGCAACTTACCAGCGCTAACTAGCATTTTTGATGGATCAACTTATGCGGTACAACACATCAAGGCTTATGTGAGATGTATGCTACAATGGGAAAACCATGACGCTATATTATGCAAATACTCGCGTCAAGTTTAACAGGAGAAGCTTTAAAATGGTTTGAGGGTTTACCAAGGAATACGATCACATCATTCAATCATTTACAGAGCTATATTCTTGGGGCGTATATAAGTAACAACTCTTCGCGACCTGGCATTGAAGATGTATTTGGACTAAAACAAAGAGTTGGCGAGAGTCTAAGACATTTAACTATCGAGATGGAAGACGATGTGCGGCGAGATGGCGCGAGGGTAGATGAAAGATACCTCATCTTGTCATTCATAAATGCTATGTTCGTAACCAATTTATTATATGTTCGGGTTTTTAGAGTTAAGAATACAATTACAATGACTGAATTACGAGAGCTCCAGGAGGAATATATTGCTTTAGAAGAAAGACAGAACGAGATGGAATCACCCAGTGGCAAACACAAATTCTAGTGTCGCGAATGGAAGTTTATTACCTCAACTAATGCACAAAGTGGCGAGCACATCACAAGGTCAACGGGAAAGAAAAGCGGTTGATATAGAACCAAAGTTAGTGGCTATGGGAAGTCGCGATCGGGGAAGAGTTTGAAAGAGAAAGAAATTTCTACAACCGTGGCGGAAACAATAAAATTCAAAGGCTTGATCAACCACAAGAAACCTATGGAGGTCAAAGGTATAATTCGCAAAGAGACCTACGAGAGCCGGAGGCGGAATTATCATAAAGGACAGCGAAGTCACGAGTAGTGTGGGAGGAAATTAAAATGCCGCCATTGAACGCCGAGTGTGGAAAAAATATGGGAAGCAATTCTTTTGATGGAAAACATACCGCACCAGGGAACATGGGAAGTGAACCACCACTGGAGATAGAAGTCACGAGTTCTGTTCTTACCACCGCTTTCATGGGCACCTAACAAATGACTGAGAAACATCAAGAGAATTATCCTAAGAATGATTGATCAAGGAAAGCTAAATCACTTTTTAAAAGAAGAAGAGAAAGTTCAACATTTGCCACCCCACCGGCAAAGGGAAAAGAAACATTTGTTATAGAAGTTGGGGCAAAGGCTAAAAATTTGTTTTGCAACTCCATTGTACACTCATACCGCACTATTGAAGATTTTCATGACAATGTACTTAGTAGAGTTTTCGCGAGAGATGCGATGATAAAGAAGTGATGAATGTTGCGAAGACATCGCAGCTAAAAGAGTGGCAACTACTGATTATTTCTTTCTCGGTGAAGAAGTACCCAAAGGAAGAGAAATACATGATAGCCCCTTTGGTTGTGAAGCTGGAAATTAATCCAAAACCCATTGATGGCGAAGATGATGAAGCGGAAAATTGTTGGGCAATCAATAGAATATTGATTGATCGCGATTCGATCAACATTCTTTTCTACCATACTTACAAAACTATGGGAGGAAGAGATGAAGACTTGATCCCTTCAACATACAAAATATATGGTTTTAACGGTACCGCGAACAAGCCCAAAGGAGAAGTGCACATGAGGATACCCTTGCAAGGGTTATCGGTGATATTTTGTTTTGTGTAGTTGATGTAGAATCTCCCTACAATGCATTGATTGGAAGACCATGGCTTCATCAAATTCAGGTATAGCATCGACATACCATCGGTGCATAAAATTTCCACATCCTAGCGGTGTCGGAATTATAAAAGGAGATTGGATATAGGGGCAAAAGTGTTATGAGGTGGATGTAGAAAGCTGCGAAGAGAGAACATCAAAAAAGAAAGGTTGGAGGAAGAGTGTACAGGATGAACAAAGAAAAGAAAGACTAATGGTAGATGACATAGAAACAAAAAAAAGAAGAGATCTTTGCGAAGTGAATGCACAAAAGCAACCGAGTATCATGATACAAAGGAGACATTGAAATGGTGGACTGATGCGGAGGCGGAAGGAAGTAAGAATAAAAGGTGTAAAAAATGAATAATTGCGAGAAAAAAGACAACAATTTAGTGATGAAAGCATGATAAGGATAAGAAGCGAGAGATGATGGTTGCGGAAAAATTGTGCGAGAATCTCGCCATGAAGAATGTATACAAATCTATTGAATAATGGGCCCGAGATTGTGCGATAACTTCGCGCAGACAAATGATTGAATAAATTGATAAAATGAATGAGTGAGTGAATGGGACAAACCTTTATGGCGTACACCCTAGTTCGCGAATGATATTTCGCAAGAGGCAAATGTAAGACTTAAAGTACGTCATATAAGGGGTATCTCTTAACATGGCTCGAGGTGGAAGGTTACACCGCTCCCGAAACACTGGGTCATGGAGATTTGGGGCCCATGAAAGCCTATCCGGGAGATACCTTGGATTTCCAACTATATATATAAGGTTATACCCTGGTTGGACGCCCGAGGGTCTCTTCCAAGGAGTCGAGTGTATGACCAAGGCGCCGAGGTACACGGTTGAGTCAAGAGTGTGGGGATCATGGAACTTCCTTACCACTCTTGACAAGTCTTGGCACATGCCGCACTCGGCCCAAGAAAACTCCACTTAGGGTGCGTCTCATAACCATAAACCATATAGGTATAAGGGATAAGAGGCTGCAAAAACAACCAGTTGTTGTTAAGGCCAGGATGGGAGGAGCTAGTCTTGTATGGCCGATGTACGCCTCCTTGAAGGGGCAACCGAGGAGAAGATAAGGCGGCACCCTCCATTAGGGAGGCGATAAGTGTCAAAAGACGCAAATGTCATGAGGCTTTATTCTCGCAAGAGAATTTAGGCTTGTCATATTTGTGCAATGATCCTGAGAGGCAATAATACTAATGCGAGGGTAAGACGAGATCAATGGGTTTTTACATGAAAATGTAAGAACGTCCTGCGATTTCGTCGCAAAGACGACAATGTCCGGGATTTTATGGTCACAAGAACATTTAAACCTGCCATATTGTCGCAAATATAATGTCCTACGAGAGGCAAAAATACTAAAAAAATGATAAGACAAGGTCAATGGGTCATTATATGAAAGTGTAAAGACGGCCGCTGCGATCTTGTCGCAATGAGGGGTGGCAAAATAAGACCTTTACTTAGGAAGGCATAATAAGACCACACAAATAATGATAAGGCAAGATCAATAGATTTCTTAATCCATGAAGATATCTTGCGATCTTGTCGCGGAGATAGTGTTTCAAGTCTCAAAAAAAAAATAAAAAATAAAAAAAAATGATGATATATATATTTATATCTCGCGAGAATGATTATATTTAACTCGCAAAGTTGATTATATCTTATGGACAGAGGCAAGTGTGAAGTTATAATTATAAAGAAGGGTTGTTTGATTAATATATCTGAACAAAGGAAGCAAAAGTTGAAGTTTACATTCAATAGTCAAAGATATATGTATACAAGATATTACAAGAAATCAAAGAAGAAAGAGAAGTTATTTCTTCTTTGGTTCTTCTTCTTCATCGATTCTTTGGTTCCATCACTCTCGTCGTCAGATTCTCCTTCTTCATTAGCTTCACTATCAGAAACGTCTGAGACAGGCAAGTTCTCGGGAACTTCTTCAGCGAGAAAGGGATATGAATGAAGAGGGATGTTGTGATCCTTACAAACTATTTCCATAGCTTGATTGCGAAACGAACAACATCATTATTAAAATTCGCCACTGTAGTTTGGAATTCTTTGCTTCAATTTAGAATATCTATTCTCGCGAAGAGAGAGATCCTTTGCGAGACGCTCTTTTCGATTTCAAGCTCTCCAATCCTTGTCTCGAAATCTCTTTTCGGACGAAAACATGAGGAAATGAATTAATGTTAATAATACAAAAGGAAAAATAACGAGAAAAGTAAAGAAGTATAACAAACAACCTTCTCTTTCAAAGATCATATCCTTGATTAAGGTAGTTTGCTCGGTGCGAAGACTAACATCAACACCTAAGTTATTTTTAGCGTTATCTAAAACCTTCGCAGCCCATGCAAATTCATCATCATTATTTATGACGAAAAGTGAACGAATTTGGTCTTCTCGCTCGCTAAGCATGGTATTCTGACGAAGGAGTTCATCTCGCTCAACTTGCACATCAAGGAGAGATTTTTGAAATTTTGCTAATGCATGTGCACCTCTCGTTAGTAATGCGATCTTTCTCATCTATGAGATCACTAATTTTCTTCCTTAAAGTTTTGGTTTTCTTCTTGGAGTCAACGTACTTTCGTTTAAAAAGATTAGCCAAACTTAAACTAGATCTATGATCGATTTTTAAGAGATGATGTTTGGATTGAAGATCCTTTAATGAAAGAAGGTTAGCATCATTTGAAGAACTACTTAGAGATTCATTTAGGCGAGCAAGGAGGACATCATCATCCATAGGCTCGGGAAATGAATGGAGAAGAATGGACTCTTTAGAGAGATTATATATGTCTGCGAAAATAGTAAGTTAGGCAAAGAAAAGTAAATGGTAAAATAAAAGAAATCGAGGAATAAAGATTGCTATACCATAAAGTGCTGATTTGCGCTTTCAAGAGTAGATACTCTATTCTCGTTGAGAAGTAAGCTCGGCCTCCGGTTGTTTAATTCGTTCATCCTTATCGCGAGACGACGCATCCCCAACTTCTAGTTCTCGAATTCTCTTGTTCAATTGCAAATTCTTCTTTTCAAGGTTGTTGCGTCTTCTCTCAAGGTCCGAGGCGCGGCAAAAGCGGCTCTCCCGGACTATAAAAGAAAATAGAGAAATAATTAAAGATAAGAGCGGAGTCACAAAGAGGTAAAGAGGTGTGAACATACCAAAGCATTGAGAGCATTTAAAAGGGTGGGTGTTATTGTTCGAGAAACTCGCGAAAAGACTCGATATCCTCCAACAATGGGGCATCACGGATCTTAGCGATAGTTTTCGCAAGTAGAAGACAAGTTGCTATCGCCAAAACCTTGCATAGAATCGGTAAAAACATTAGATAAAAGCGCCATAGCGAAGTATCCGAATGACTTCCCTTAGCGAGAAGAGGTGCCAATCTCATTTTCATCTTCCGAATTCTCGCTAGATTGGGAGTTAGAATGTGAAGGAGGTTGGAGTCTCCGTCTTTTGGAGGATGGGCCAGAAGATTTGTCCTTGCGAGAAATGGCCTTATTCTTGCCTTTAGCCCTCGCAGCTTCAGCTTCTCCATCATTAACCTTTGTAGTTTCAACTTCTTCAACACCAATCTTCACACACGAATAAACATAAGAAATAGAGGCAACAATATTGTTTAAAATAACAAAAGAAAATGTTTCTTACTTCATCCGTGAGTGATCGAAGTATCGCCAGGATATTTGGTTGAGGATTCTCTTTGTATTTCTTTCTCATTCTGGTGATCTAAAAATTTTCTAAAAAGTTAATGAAGGAAAGAAATGGAAGACATAGCGAAGCAAATCTAAAATGAATGATATGTATATACCTCTTTTGTCTTCTCAGCCACTTAAACTCCCAAGGATGATAATTCGTGAGATTGGCGGGAGTGCATTTGAGCTGCGATATAAGGTCCACTCGTAAAGAGAGGTACAACCCACCACTTTTCATCTTTGGAGTAGCGAGGGATATTATTTTTACCCGAATGCCGATACCCAATGTATCTGCATAAGCGATTTGTCGGCATCAACGTTATCATTTTTCTTCAATCGAACACCTGGCCGAGATTTATCGTTTCTCATAGTTATGATGAATAATTTGCAAAGAAATTATCCACGAGTATATTTCTCGGCAATTATTGGTAAATTCGCAAATTGAGGATCTCTAACATTATCGGGATATAAAGATCCTTTACCGGCACCACGAGAGGCGAATTCAAGCATCGAGCGAATACAATCGCCGTTCAATTGATAAATAGCCCGCGAGAATTTCTCGTGAGCAAGAATCTCATAAAATAATGGCATTTCGGGATTATATAAAGGAATGGGGAGCCTGCGAGGAGTTGACCTAGCGAGACTATAATTTTCGATCATCACATTGATGATCGAGAAAACAATTTTGCGAAAGCATAGATGAGGATTCTTGATGTGGAATGGTAGATAAAGTGAAACCCTTTTCCCGTAATTTCTTTTGAACATCGGTAAAATGAGGAGCGTATGTACGACCAAGTGAAGCCATTATCGAGTATAGGGATGAAGGGAAAAGTGAAGAATTGAAAAGGAAGCGTAGCGAAGCGCAAATTGCGGAAGGAGAAAGGTAAAGAAAAGTTGCGAGAGGGAAAATAAAAGAGAAGAAGAGAAAAAGTAGAAAGCTATATAGAGAAGAGAGTTCTCGAGAAAACAAATGCATTTAATGTGAGATGGGACGTGAATGGTTAAGAATAATCGGTTGAAAGAGACGTGTCAAGAAAAGAGTGGAAGAAGAAACACCTGTAATAAATTCCGAACATAAACAAAACGAGTGAAAATGAACAATCACAAGATAAAGATAAGCAGTTGCGGCACTTTAAAACATTGGTTCTCATGACATTCTCTTCTTCGCGAGATTAATAAACAACTGCATCGCGAAGGAGTCGCATGGAGGTAAATAAATGACGTAATAGATGACGATAGTTAGAACATGAGGAAAGTGTGAAAGACTTGGCGAGATTTAAGAGTGTCGCGAAGGCAACAGTTGTATATTCGCGAGCATTCGCGAGACGTTTCCGAAAATAAGGGACAAGTATATTTGTCACCCACTATGTAATACCCTATATAAAGGGTCGAGTAAGTCTGTTGTAAAGGGACGTCTTTTTTTTGAATTGTGAAACAAGTCATTAGGAGAGAGAAAGGAAAGAGAGATTGTAATTTCTTTAGCTTTGTTCTACATTTCTTTGTAAATCTTTCAAGAAAACAATTAATAAAACACATCATTGTTCATCTTCAAATGGATTGATTAAACAGATTTGAGTGAGGGGTGTAATGTGGGAAATCCTGCAACTACAAACTCAACCCTTGAAGCTTTCGCTGCGCAACTCTGATCAGTCTCTGAAACTGAAAGTGGGAATGGGTTAGCACATCGTCCCTAAAAGGGGTGCCCAGTAGGAATAACATCTAACTTTCAAGTAATCATTGGAATGATTTGGAAAACAATTCATGTTTTACCAAAACACTAAAAGACAACCAAAACACAGAAATAAACAAACATGGTATATGGAACTAACTCCTTCTTCAAAGCAATGAATTATTGAATGTCGACCAATTCCTTACACATCCAATTGTATACATTGACAACGAAATTATATTGGATGTCGACCAATTCCTTACACATCAATGTTGGTGTCGACTAATTCCTTATACACCAAAATGAAGGAGCGTATTCTATATACTTTCGGAATTTAAATAAAACAATGCAAGGAATACACAATCAGATAATGCATGAATTTGTTAAACATAAACTTTTGTAAAAGAAAACAATAATAATTACAAAATAGTTAAATATAAATTCCCACCTCATTTGATGACAAGCCACGCCTACAACGAGATCCACGAACCACGATCCACCGGTTCATCCTTTGATTCGATCGTTGTTAATAACTAACTGTTAATCACAGAAGAACTCTAAGAATCTAGCCAAAATGGCTCACACAAAAATCATACAAGTCCATCTGATGGTTCTAAACCCATTTACGGTTCTACACCTTTCATTCTCTATCTTTAGCATAGTTAAGGTTTACTAATTCAATTGGGTTAATTCTATAGTCCATTAAATAAGTCTTATGAATATCTACAACTTGTAGAAGGAACCAAAGCCTAAGTCGGACCATAAGGGGTCCAAACATCAAACTATGAAAACTAATCCTAAGCACAAGTCCACTTAACAAGCCCAATAAACTAAGGTCCAGTCCCTCTGAGTCAACTAACGGTCACTAACGGTCAACAGAGTAAACTAATGGTCAACATAAGTCAAATCCAAAGTCAGGTCAATGGTCAAGTAAAATGGTCAACTAGTCTGGTGAAATCGGGTCAAATCCTGGTTACTGATTTAAATCACTCAGACAAAACACAAACTAAGTCAGACTGAATTAATTCAGTCAGACAAGCTTAACTAAGCATACCATGTTACAGATCAGTCTAACTCTAATTCTTACACCTTCATCTACCATTTTAACATTTCAACATCAATTCAATACAATAGTACATTGAATACAAATAACTTCACAAGTACATTCTTAATCACAATTCAGCTTACCTGCAATTGCAGTTACAATCTTTCATATAGACTGCCCTCAAGCCATAGTACTACATCCAAGAACATATCTCTAACTAACAAAACCATCACAAGACTTCATCTGAGAATCCCATACAACAAACACCATTCCAACCTATCTTCATTTACCAACTCATTTAAATGAACTACAATCTCCATGTGGTTACAGATTCAACTTTACTCCCTACACCATCACTTGCAATCATTCTCATGACCATACATTCAACATTTTATTTCAACCACCACAGTCCAGCTAAATCTCAACTCAGGTAATAATCATCTACCAAATTCAACACATCATTACAACAACCTGCAACACCAGATCCACTTTCATACTCATTCATCCTACCTACACTTCTATCCAGACAATACATTCATAATCACCGATACAACTTCAAACTGCAGCTCCTCCAACAACTTCTATGTTTACCATTAACTCAACTCTTCCATGCAATAACAGTTAGACCTAACAAATATCTATATTAATCACTTCAGCTCAAATAGCTTTAATTGTAACTCAGTAAACCACACCAGATATTCAATTCCATTTCTTTTATTAATAGTACAACACCAATCAATATCAAGCTTCAACTAAAACCACCCCCATTATACTTTATATCTCTACCTGCAATTGTAGTTCACCACCAACACAACACCTGCAACCTCAACCACATAATCAACACTACAGTCTTTAGCTTCCATTGATCTGCAACTGAAATTCTAGAAATACTTCCCTGAGATGAGCATATCGACCTAAACAATATCTGCACATGCCACCAGTAATTCAACTTCAACCAAATTCCATAAATCACTGAGAAACTTATGAACTAAATACTGGAATTGAATTAATTCTTAATGAGAAGAACAATATTACCTCAAATCTGTATTACTCAAGCAATTGGACCTCAAATTCTTCTTCACTTGACTCGGTTCAACAACTCTCCTAAAAACTAACAACAATCCTCGATTCGACTTATCCATTATCATTAGTTCCTAACTAGACCCTAATTCAATTCCTAATTCTTAGTACCGAAACCCTAATTCATTGATTCACCAATACACCAATTATAACTTAATTCCAACTGTAACTACTCAATCAATCCATACCCATCTGTAATTTTTTCTTATTCACCCTTAATTGAAACTCGAACTAAAATACAAAAACCCTAATTACCTTTTATCGATTCTTCAGCAGAACTGGTTCATCTCATCAAAAAAATAGCAACCCATCTTATATTTCCTTCCTAAAACATCAAATTCATCTTCCATTTCTTTCTTGAACTCTTCCAGAAACCCCAACTCTACTTACAGTAACATCATCTTCTTCTTTTAAGTCATAACCTACCACATAACAATCATCACCACCAGCAACACAATCTTGATCTTTTTAGTGTTGATTCAATCACAAAATCCACATGCACGACTCATAAAAAATCGAAACGAAAAGAACAGAGAAGAGAAAGAGAAGCAGAGAAGAAGAGGAAAGAATAAGAAAAGAGAAAGTGAAATTCTTCTCTCGACACGTTTTGGTGATAAGACCAACGACCCATGATAAAGGCACCCACCCAAACGTTGAGGGCAGCCTGGTCGGTTAACTGCAAAATAACTATTTTGCCCTTCATATGTATCCAATGATATCTTCTTCGCCAGTATCCGATTGACACGTTCGAGTAGTCCACTTCGCATAACTTTTCGATTCCTATTCAATGATACTAGTTTCGTATCTAGATCATTGTTAGATTAATTCCTATTAATTAACGTTCGTGCTAAACTATTCGAGTTCTTATCGACTAAATCATCCCTTGACCATCGCTAGACCAGTCAAATAGCGTTGACGAGCTTAAGGGTCCTTAATTCTCCCCACCTTATACATTTTCGTCCTCGAAAATCAAACCATCCTTCTGGTCCTCAAAACTCCCCGCCTTATAGAATAATCCTATCTCTTATCTAAGTGCACACAACATGAAAGACGATACAAACCTATATGGCTTTCTACAACTACAATTTGTGACTCTAGGTTCAACTACGCTGATTTAATTTCTATCAAATAGGGAAGTCTAAGTTTCTTTCACTAATTTACACTATGGAAAACTATAAGTTTCGGTCTCTAGGCTCCTTACACTAATTTCGGTCTTATAAAATACCTTTCTCTGGTTACAAGGGAGATTCCTACGAATCTTTCCAATTAAATTTATAATTATCGGTATTCTAAAAAAATCATACCAACTTCTATGATCGGTCATCTCTGAATGCAGTTGCCTTGTCAAGGTTGGCCAATCCCAACAATGCCTTCCCACGAACAGAGAAAACACAACCTTCACTATTCCCTAGTGCTGGATTAACTAAATATTAATTTATTAAGATTAATTAGTTTCTAAACTTTTATCGTAACTGGTGTAAATATGATAAATTTACTTCGTAAAATATATAAATAGTTTACATCATTTTAAACAATTTAGTCATCTGAATTTATTTATTTTATAAATATATGTAATCCAAATTCATTTCACGTCAATTTATAATATCTAATATTTTAAGTTTATTGTTATACCGTATATAAATTTTCTAAATATTATCTATTACAAGTTTGCTATCAATTTAATTACTCAAAATACTATTATCAGTTGTGTCATCATTCTCACTATCATTACTACCATTGTTATTGGTTTGTTGATTGATCAGTTGGTACAATAAGTCTTAATCTTTAAATATGGTTCTACATTTACGTAAAGACTATTATAGTTGAATTTATTTATTCCTATTGAATCTGTATACTATATCTTATAAAATATTGGCGTTGGTAATTTAATATGAATTAAATTTGAGTCTGCATAAAATTTTAATATGTCTTAATAGTCTTTAGATTTTGGTCTTAATAATAAGTATCTTATTCATAAGCAAAATTATTCTCCTTTAAATCTAACTTTGTACTAAGCATTCAAGTACTATAAATATCACCTCATGTGTACAATTTAGTGATTTAGTGAATCATTTATTGGACTAAAGATAATCTGGGTATAAGATTGTTAACAAGTTTAGTCTCTATTTTATGCATTATATCCTCATCTTTTATGTCTAATGCCTAATAAGTATTATACTAACTAACTAGTTTAGACGAAAAACATCTATTCCTAATTTTTCATTAGTTTAATTTACAAAACTTAACCATATATAAGCGCTATTAATTTTTCCGTAGTTATTTAATTATAATTTATTATTTTTAGCGTTATATATCTTTAATGAAATTTTAGTAAAGTTAAGTGCAATATGATACTAATGGATAAATGCTAACACTACTTTATTAAAATTATTATTACTATTATTTTCATTCATTATTAATATTGATGGTTGAACTATTATTCTAACTACTCTTACATATATTATTAAGTCCCAAAGATATTATTAACATTTATGTAATTATAATTTGTTTACTCTACGTATAATCCAAGGTGTTCAGTAAGTTGCTATGTGATTTTCAAGATTATCAATAATACTAATCTCACAATTTTTAGTATTGAATTGTCTACATGTTCATACTTTTGAGACTAATCATTCTCTAATCTTTATTAGCTAAATTTATTGGTGTACCTTACAATTTTTACTTAATTACACATACAAACAACCAAACAAACAAATCAATCATCAAATAAATCTTTTAATTATTGATAGCTTTTAGTTATTAAGATTTATCGCACAACCCCACCCATAACTAAAATAATCTAGTTCACTAACTGGCACTGGCTATTTCTATCTTTTCCCATGTAAGATCTAATAGTGATCTCTGATACCAACACTGTAGCGCCCCCTAAGCTAACAACTGACTAATCCAAGATATTAACTAAATAAAGAGGCACTAAGAATCTAAATCATTTACTTAAATATTCAATTAAGAGAACTACTACAAGACTTAACCCAGAAACTAGCCCCGCTCTGAAATAAATATATACAAGAAGTCCTCTCAAATGATACATATACAACAGTCATTTGGTTTACAAATAGAATATACAACATAATAAACATAGCCGAAGTTAACCAACTAGCGAACTCAACCCTTGAAGCTTTCGTTGCGCAACTCTGATCTGTCTCTGAAACTGAAAGTGGGAATGGGTGAGCACATCGTCCCTAAAAGGGGTGCCCAGTAGGAATAACATCTAACTTTCATGTAATCATTGGAATGATTTGGAAAACAATTCATGTTTTCCCAAAACACTAAAAGACAATCAAAACACAGAAATAAACAAACAGGGTATATGGAACTAACTCCTTCTTCAAAGCAATGAATTATTGGATGTCGACCAATTCCTTACACATCCAATTGTATACATTGACAATGAAATTATAATGGATGTCAACCAATTCCTTACACATCCAATATTGTACATTGATGTCGACCAATTCCTTACACATCAATGTTGGTGTCGACCAATTCCTTACACACCAAAATGAAGGAGCGTATTCTATATACTTTCGGAATTTAAATAAAACAATGCAAGGAATACACAATCAGATAATGCATGAATTTGTTAAACATAAACTTTTGTAAAAGAAAACAATAATAATTACAAAAGAGTTAAATATAAATCCCAACCTCATTTGATGACAAGCCACGCCTACCTCGAGATCCACGATCCACCGGTTCATCCTTTGATTCGATCGTTGTTAATAACTAACTATTAATCACAGAAGAACTCTAAAATCTAGCCAAAATGGCTCACACAAAAATCATACAAGTCCATCTGATGGTTCTAAACCCACTTACAGTGCTACACCTTTCATTCTCTATCTTTAGCATAGTTAAGGTTTACTAATTCAATTAGGTTAATTTTATAGTCCATTAAATAAGTCTTATGAATATCTACAACTTGTAGAAGGAACCAAAGCCTAAGTCGGACCATAAGGGGTCCAAACATCAAACTATGAAAACTAATCCTAAGCACAAGTCCACCCAACAAGCCCAATAAACTAAGGTCCAGTCCCTCTTAGTCAACTAACGGTCAATATAGTCAACTAATGGACAACGTAAGTCAAATCCAAAGTCATGTCAAATGGTCAAGTCAAATGGTCAACTGATCAGGTCAAATCGGGTCAAATCCTGGTTACCAAGTTAACTCACTTAGACAAACTGAGTCAGACAAAACACAAACTAAGTCAGACTGAATCAATTCAGTCAGACAAGCTTAACTAAGCATACCATGTTACAAATCACTCTAACTCTAATTCTTACACCTTTATCTACCATTTTAACATTTCAACATCAATTCAATACAATAGTACATTGAATACAAATAACTTCACAAGTACATTTTTAATCACAATTCAGCTTACCTGCAATTGCAGTTACAAGCTTTCATAGAGACTGCCCTCAAGCCATACTACTACATCCAAGAACATATCTCTAACTAACAAAACCATCACCAGACTTCATCTGAGAATCCCATACAACAAACACCATTCCAACCTATCTTCATTTACCAACTCATTTAACTGAACTACAATCTCCATGTGGTTACAGATTCAACTTTACTCCCTGCACCAACACTTGCAATCATTCTCATGACCATACATTCAATATTTCATTTCAACCACCACAGTCCAGCTAAATCTCAACTCATGTAATAATCATCTACCAAATTCAACACATCATTACAACAACCTGCAACACCAGATCCACTTTCATACTCATTCATCCTACCCACACTTCTATCCAGACAATACATTCATAATCACCTATACAACTTCAAACTGCAGCTCCTCCAACAACTTCTATGTTTACCATTAACTCAACTCTTCTCTGCAATAACAGCTAGACCTAACAAACATCTATATTAATCACTTCAGCAAAAATAGCTTTAATTGTAACTCAGTAAACCACACCAGATATTCAATTTCATTTCTTTTATTAATAGTACAACACCAATCAATATCAAGCTTCGACTAAAACCACCCCCATTATACTTTATATCTCTATCTGCAATTTTAGTTCACCACCAACACAACACCTGCAACCTCAACCACATAATCAACACTACAGTCTTTAGCTTCCATTGATCTGCAACTGAAATTCTAGAAATACTTCCCTGAGATGAGCATATCGACCTAAACAATATCTGCACATACCACCAGTAATTCAACTCCAACCAAATTCCATAAATCATTGAGAAACTTATGAACTCAATACTTAAATTGAACTAATTCTTAATGAGAAGAACAATATTACCTCAAATCTGTATTACTCAAGCAATTGGACCTCAAATTCTTCTTCACTTGACTCGGTTCAGCAACTCTCCTCAAAACTAACAACAATCCTCAATTCGACTTATCCATTATCATCAGTTCCCAACTAGACCCTAATTGAATTCCCAATTCTCAGTACCGAAACCCTAATTCATTGATTCACCAATTCACCGATTATAACTTAATTCCAACTGTAACTACTCAATCAATCCATACCCGTCTGTAATTCTTTCTTATTCACCCTTAATTGAAACTCGAATTCAAATACAGAAACCCTAATTACATTTTATCGATTCTTCAACAGAACTGGTTCATCTCATCAAAACAACATCAACCCATCTTATATTTCCTTCCTAAAACATCAAATTCATCTTCCATTTGTTTCTTGAACTCTTCCAGAAACCCCAACTCTACTTACAGTAACATCATCTTCTTCTTTTAAGTCATAACCTACCACACAACAATCATCACCACCAGCAACACAACCTTGATCTTTTTACTGTTGATTCAATCACAAAATCCACATGCACAACTCATAAAAAAATGACAGAAAGAACAGAGAAGAGAAAGGGAAGCGAGAGAAGAAGAGGAAAGAAGAAGAAAAGAGAAAGTGAAATTCTTCTCTCGACACATTGGTGATAAGACCAACGACCCATGATAAAGGCACCCACCCAAACGTTAAGGGCAGCCTGGTCGGTTAACTGCAAAATAATTAATTTGCCCTTCATATTTATCCAATGATATCTTCTTCGTCCAGTATCCGATTGACACGTTCGAGTAGTCCACTTCGCATAACTTTTCGATTACTATTCAATGATACTAGTTTCGTATCTAGATAGTTGTTAGATTAATTACTATTAATTAACGTTCGTGCTAAACTATTCGAGTTCTTATCGACTAAATCATCCCTTGACCATCGCTAGACCAGTCAAATAGCGTTGACGAGCTTAAGGGTCCTTACATTTGTGTTTCCACATAGGTAACACACACAATGACCATTCGAGAATCTCTAACTCTATACCTAAATGCCATCTTTTTGACAGGTGTTTACCTAATTTTAAAGCGTTGCTACTCTAAAATTATCTCTTTCTTTCTTACCATAACATAAACTCATAAACCCTTGAGCATCGTTGCTCCGATCTGTTCCCAAGGAGCATATCAGAGCAGATTTCCTTAAATATTATCCTTTCTCATCTCTTACTATTCTCTAGTTAAATTTTTGGGAAACTTATTTAATACCCCTTAAAATTCACCTATTAAAATATGCCCTTATTAAACTTAAAAAGTATACCCTTATTAGACTTAAAAAATACCCTTACTTTCTAAAAGTGGAAGCAACTAGGACAAGTTGTTTCCAGAAGCGTACGCTACTTAATACAAGTTGCTTCCAAAGGTGAAAGAAACTTTCTCAAGTTGAATCCACAAAAAGTTATTTTTTACCCCATGGGAGTAGAATGGAGGATATTTATCGCATCCCCACTAATTTTCTTTTCTTTTCTGGTTTTAGTTTTACTATTTATAACTTTCTAGATCTTGTCTGGTTTTTGTTTTCTTCTAGTTCTTAGGGTTAAGTTACTTTAGATTCACCGGTTTTTATAATTGAGCTCATTCCATTTTGTTGTTTTGGGTTATATTTTTGGAGTTATCTCTCTCACTTTTTGAGGTTTTGAAGCATGGTGATAAAACTCAAGAGCTGAATTTGGATTCTCTCTAAAAATAGTACTTCATCTTCAATGATAACATCACCAACATCAACTACAAAATCAAGACCTCTGGCAACAACTAAAACCCCAACAACAATGGAAGCAACAACTACATACATCAACACACCAAGAGCAACAACAGATATTAAGACATCAACATCAATTGGCCCAACCAAACACTATTTCTTTTATTAATAAATCCATTCCTTGAAATTCAATTATGGGAAAAGGATTACCATATAATCAAATTCCCGAGTTTTGAAAATCTTAAACCAAACGAGGTATTAGTGTTAAAATTTTGTATTTTTCATGTAAGTTCCTTGAAATTCTCTATTATGTAAATGAGTAATGAGATCATTGACCTCATTGTGTATCACCAAATCAGTAAACTCTGTTGTTAATGGCTCCTTCATGCGATACTAGATGGAAAGGACTTTTCCTTCTTGTCTCAGGAGACATAGGACTTAACACCGAAGTTAGAGACATGTATAGGAATATTAATACAAATGGGAATCAATAAAACAAGGGCATATATTTCCAAATATAATTAGGTCTTTACGGCTATTTCAACTTTCATTAAGATTTTTTTTATAGGGAAAGTTAGAATTTATTAGGGAAAGAAGATTTTTGGTTAAAGTTAGTTGGCTTAGAATCAAGATAGGTGGAAGTAAAAATTTCTCTTCTCTCCACAAACTTTCAATCACAGTTTACTTATTACCCAAGAACTTTTATATTTTCATGACTGAATAACAACATAATCTTTAAAACTAACCTAACTCTTAATACAGTCTTTCATTTAGACTGTGTAACTCGTACAAATACTATATTATCTCTCACGATTGTGAATTATAAACTAATTCTTATTCAATTTATGGTTTTAGAATAACAATAATTAAATACGTACACTTTCAGAATAAGAATAATTAATTGAGAGGAAATTAATGCGATTACAGTGATTTGGTCATAATGTTGTTGATTATCATATCAATGCCAACACCAACGGTGAACCGATATAAGTACTTGTGATGTGTTGAACTTTCTTTAAGATATGTGAAATGGAACTATATTTTCATATTAGAATCACTGCCAAGTAAAACTTGATTTAGTGGCATGATACCCAAAAATCAGTGATTATTTAGGAGATGTAGGATTTCTTTGGATGATTAAAAAGTTTTGAAACCTTGATTATTTATTCAAAAAATTAATTTACATTATAAATCTTAATGTTTTGGAATAAAATTAATGATCCAGTTGATCAATTGCAATGATAAGCTAATCAAAAATTGCATTGAGCATGCCACCGTGATGGTGTTCTTAATAGTGATTGCATTAGGCATCGAGAGAAGATAACCAAAAGTGAGGGATTATTTCTATGTTTCCACCTTTATCGATCACTAGTCAATCTTACATGTCCAAAAGTAAGATTTCCTCAATCCATTATAGCTTTCCCTATAACAAAAATCTTCATTAACCGCATAAGAAAATATATGTACCTGACACAACATCAATTACGGTTAACCAATTACAAGGAATTTCACTAAAGACTTGTAATTGATAAACACTATGAAATTGTATGTTCTAATAAAAGTAAAACCCTTCTTCCAGTTTTCTACAGTAAGTCTCCTCACCAATATCGATATTCATAAATTCTCATAGGCGTTTAACAATTAAGCATCACCAATCCTATTCGGAATTTATATTTTAGTCATTGACGATTATCATGTGCTTTCCGTATTATGTTATTATAATAATTTCTATAATTACCTAAACAATTTAAGTGACCACTTGCTAAGCTAGAAGAATAATAACTCTCATGTAATAATACAAGGGAATACACACTCAATGGAGAACATCTTATTTAATATATATGTATATTTTCACAGGTATCCATTTTACTTAGGTATTAGATCATAATGACCACTCTGCTTGGTAAGACAAGATAATTGGAAAACATAGGGTATCTATGTGTTCACAAGATTGAGAACTTACTTAGCGTGGTATCTTATATCCATTCACAAGGTGACAACTAATAAATAGAAATAACTGACCACCGATTACATCAACCTACTAAATTTTGAAGTCTCCATTTCTATAATTTTAGGTTTGACATAACATAAGTATAATTATCTTAGCACGTTATAGTCTTACCAATGAAAAATAATCCTTACAGATAGGAGAAAAATATTACTAATACATATATTATATTTCACTGACCATATCAGGAATCGTGCGTGTTTAACATAAATCCATTAAATAACATGTAAAATATCAAATTTAACATATAATCTTATCTCCGCATGAGAACCTTCATTTGTTAGAAACACATTCAAGCATAATCCCGACATATAATGGTAATATTCACTAACATTATGGATTAATCATTACCAAAGCGTTAATGTAACTATTAATCTATCATCTTCTAGTTGTTGGATCATTCCGTACAGATGTGGGAATCAATGGTAAATAGCTTTAACAAATAATACCGTTTCCACATCATAACCTTCATTCGTTAGAAACACATCGGGGCATAATCCTGACATAGTGGTAATATTCACCAATGATATTATGCATTAATCATTACCAAAGCATTAATGCAACTATTAATTTATCATCTCCCACCCTTTGGATCATTCCGTACGGACGTGGGAATGTATAGTAAATGGATCTAACATATAATGTCGTCTCCACAGACGTGAGAACCATTTTTGTTAGAAACCTTTCCACTTTCTCACGAAAAACCCTTAGCCCTTCAATATCACACTTCCTCTAGTCGTTGTTTTTGGATCAGTGAAGGAAGAAAGGGAAAGAAACATTCATCTTGTAATATCTAATCTAATCTAATCTAATCTAATCTAATAACTAATATAAAGAAAAGAGGTATTTTTGGTGAAGCCTTGGTCTAACCTTGATATTACTAATATGACCTTTAATATCAATTATCACTTCACATATATTTAAGGGTAAAAACGTACATTTGAATCAATATTTACATATTCAACCTTACATATTTACATATTAACAGAAATGCCATTAAATTTTTTAAGAACCTGATATTATTCAATATACACACCAGATTTTTGTAAATTAACATATTTGAAAAGCCCTTTGATTTACCAACGTAATGAGTACAAATAGAACATTAAACTTTATTTTACGAAAAGAATATCATTGTAATCAAGTTTGGAGTTGTTAAAAAGAGTAAAATTCAAGCATGTGCATCGAACATGTGGTAAGATAAACCCAAATCTTTAATTTCATTAATTATTTTTACATGCTATGTCTCGAGCTTCGTTCGTGTATGCCGATTTTGTTTACATATTTATGTGTTTTTTCCTAATATATTTGTTCTAGTCTTGTTTGCGTATATATGTCAATTTAGCTGATGTATTTATGTGTTTGCATAATTTATTTGTTTTGGTCTTGTTTGTGTAAGTCGATTTTGTGATTTATTTATGTGTTTTTGCCTAAGTTATTATCTGTTTTGGTTTTCTGGTCTTCCATGATTTGATTTTTTTTCTGAATCATTGGTTTGATTTAATTAATGAATGAACTTTACCTCATTTTCAGAAATGAATTTCTCGAAGGTTTCTTCTAAGTTTGCAAGTCTTAGTCTATTTTGTACAGAGGGATTTTTTTTTCAAATGGTCTTTACCACCAATTGACACTTTGAAAGCAAATGGTAACGACTCTAAGAGGGTACCGAAGAAGTTGCAGGGCCAACATGAACAAGATAATACATGGTGTTAAAATAATATGTGGTTCTTCGTTTATCTTCCGTAACCACGATTTTGAGATGATTAATCGCAATGTACGAGGATTCATAAGGGACATATCTATAAAACTATGACATGGATATTTGTAGACTTTATATCGTTGGAAAGCATTTTTAAAAACATGCATAATGAATGTAAACATGAGTACCAAATTATACATAATTATTATACTACAATCTAATAACAATAATCAATCAAAAGGGTAATTATAGAAATACGACCTTGTTTAATAATAAGTATCAACTTTTATGGAACAAAAATTTAAAATAAAAATATCAACCACTATGAAATTTGGCGGAGAATTTATTTCATTATTTTTTATTCATGTAGTTTCAACCTCCTCTAGCTCGCACAGGGATATATTCAATCCCTATGTTTCAAGTTGTTTTAGTCTTTAAGTCTCAACAAAGTTGTGATTTTATTGCTGTTCGTATTGTTAATATACTTGATTAATCGATGTAGACATAAGTTGGAATATGAAAGTTCATATGTCAGGAAATATTAAACATGTACTTAACAAATTCTTGGGTTATTTTTTGTACAGTCTTTATTTTACTCATTATTGACGGTCTAACGTATTCTCAATTAACTTGATCTCCATGTTTCCTCTGCTTGATCTCATTCTTGTGTATGATATGATGGTGATTACTTATTTGTTATTCTTCTTTTTTAAGGCATCACAAGAACGGTAGTTAATTATAAATTGTATTGTTTCCCTTTTGAAATTAGACTTCTCAAAAGAAAAATTAAGAACTGAATACTAGATTTAGCTAGTTATTCATATAACTACTTGAGCGATAATTAAGAACAAAGATGATTCTCGTTTCATGCATGCAATAAATAGAAGAAAAAAAATTATTTTTGATGCTTGCTTAATAATTAACAATTAGAAAATTTTATCATAATTAGTTGACAAATTTATTAATTGTGATTGAAACTCAAAAATATAATTTTTTTGACTTTTTGATTCAGAACCAATTAGTTTTGGTAAGGGCCATATAACCGATGGTACCAAATAAGGATCAACATATTAGTTTGGTACATAGAATTTCAAATATTAAAAGATGGTACCTGGACACGTCATGACTATCAAGTCAAACTGTTTGTTACAGCATTGCTCAGTTGAACCCACCAAGCATTGGTATGCCAAGTTTGTTGGAAAATTTGTTGTTTGTGAGTGAACTCAAAAAATCTAGTCCTTTTAAATTTTTGATTCAAAACCAATTAGCTTTGACTTAGCTCCTTGTTGTTTGAAGAAACCCTCCACTTCAATTGGTCTTTTTTCACGAAAAGCAGACATGAGATAACAAATCCAGTGTTCCACTAAGATTTGGAATAGCTGTCCCGAATTCAAGTTGATTATGTTTCGCTTCTTTCTCATACCTATTGCAGCAGGAAAATCAACACCACTTTTTTTTTCTTTTTCTATCGGTAAGTTGAAAATTATCAACATCACTTAACACTAAACAAATTTAAATAGATAAGGCATGACGACAACAGATACAAATAAGAAGATTTTAATTTTCCATCTCAAAGAGAGATCACCTTTTAGAAATCACATTTTAAGACTACACTTTGGACAATCATTTAAAATAGAAGGCTATTATTGAGGCGTCACATTCCATTAGAGGGGCGTCACCGAATAGGACAAAAAAGGGTCACCCATAAGTAATTTCAAAAACCCTTTATCTCAAATAATTTTGAAATGACCAAACAACCCTTATTTAGTTAATTTTAATTTAATTTAATTAAAATTACGGTTTGATTCAACTAAACCCTTATTTACGGTTTGAAATGACCAAAACCCTTATTTACGGTTTGATTCAACTAAAGCTAGACGTAATACAACATTCAAATCCAATTTTACGGTTTGATTCAACTAAACCTAGACGTAATACAACATTCAAATCCAATTTTACGGTTGAATTTAGTTAAACCTAGACGTAAGTTCTTCATAATCAAATTTTACGGTTGAATTCAGTTAAACCTAGACGTAAGAGTACATGCAAATCAAATTTTACGGTTGAAATCAGTTAAACCTAGACGTAAGAGTACATGCAAATCAAATTTTACGGCTGGGAATACTACATGCAAATTAGATTTACCGTTTGGAATCATCCAAACCTAACCGTAATGTCTTCAGAAACTATAATTACGGTTGCGAAGCCAACCGTAACACCTTCAGAAACGCAACTAAAACTCTATTTTGACTTCGATTTTATTCAATCTAACCTATTTTTAGCACAAAAACGAGTAAAAACAAGATGGGTTATCGATTAATACCTAACATAAACCATGGGTTCTTGTTGAGGAGTTTGAAATCGCGATTCTTCAAATTCTTGATTCGGTTGTTGGTGATGAATTTGATCGTCCGGTGGTTTATTGAGGAGTGGAAGATTAGGTTTTTAAGTTTTTTTTAGTTAAAGGGTAATCTAGATATTTTGTTTTGGTGTTAGGATATCCCATAACCACTTTTTTTGGACACTAAGAATCCAAGTGAAGCCCCTCTATTGAAATGTGACGCCCCAATAATTATAATAAATTTTCATTCTTCTCAAGCAAAATAAACAAAACACCTTTTTTTTTTGAAAACCCAAGAAAGCGGCAGGAACAAAATAAACAAAACATTTTAAGAGATGATCAAGATTTTAAGAAACAAGCACATAAGAAGATTTTCATTTTTCTTCAGAAGCAATGAGCACATTTTTAAAAAGCCATTTTAAAACCCCATAATCATTTAACACAAGCAAGCAAAGGGAGAAAGAAAAAATATGGAAGAGAAACAAGATCAGAAGAGGACCAAAACCACCAAATAAGCAAGCAAGCAACAACAACAAATAGGCTAGACCTGGACCAAAACTACCAAATAAACAAGCAAGCAACAACAACAAATAGGCTAGACCTTTTAATAAGATGACCCATTTTGTGTCATCTATAGGGCAATTCCTATGGTAATCAACATTTTTTTTATTGAGCCACGTGGATGAACAAACCTGATTTTACAGTATGGAAAAAGTAATGGGCGATGCATCATTAGGCGCGCGGGGGATAAAACTCGCTGGCGGCTGTGCTATGAACGTGCGTGGGGGATAAAATTCGCTGGTGGCTGTGCTATGACGCGCGTGGGAATTTAGTCCGCCCTGTTCTTCTTTTCAATCATTAGTTACTATTTGCAAGCAGTATCAATAACCTAAACACCCAATCCCATCTCTCACACCACGTCGAGAGTTGCGAAAACCTCCCCTCCCATTGGTCGGTGAACGAAACCCTCGCTCCTGATTGGCCGAAATCAAAGTTAACCCCCTTATATTTCGTGGCCGTCAATTCTTAATAGAATATGAAATCTGGACCTTCGGATTAGCGGCAAAATCTACAAATATCTTTTGGGAGGGCCCGGTAGATTTATTTTTTTGGGAAAAAAAACGAGAATTACCATGTAAAAGGAAAATCAACATATATAAGTTTTTTTACGAGATTTACATGCCAAAGAAAAAAACTCAGAAGATCTTTAGGGTAATTATTTTTAGGAAAAATCCAATATTTTCCATAACAGAAATAATTTAAAAACGGCATGTATTTGTTTTTAAAGCAATAAATTTTACATTTCCCATAAAAAAGATTTTTATACAGAAATGTTGGGATAAATATTATTAATTTATATATTTTGATTTTATATTGAGTTCTTGATCTAAAAAAAATAACAAACATAAACGGAAATATTTGATTTTATCACTTTTCATATTTTGATTTTTATACCATAATGTTATATTTTTACCGGGCATATATTTGTTTTTTTTTGGTTATTTTGATTTTTATACGAAAAAATATTTTAAAAGCAATCTTATTAATTTCCCTATATTGATTTTTATGCCTTTCCGTTTCAATATTTTAGGTAGCAGATCTACGAACTTCTAAAAGAAATATTCATCTATCCATATTTAGATTAAAACTGTTGATTCATTGCCAACTTATGCTCACCTATTCTTTCCATGATTACATTGATTTAAATGGTTTTTTTTTATAAAACCAGTAAGCATCTTTCTTTATAAAAAGAGACTCCAAAAGTGCCATATGTCGACACTATAATCGTTCTTGCATTTGGTGAAGCCACATCAGCACTACCTTTCCATGTCATCGCCATTTCAGCGACTTCTGAACCGGCAGGTGTTACTCACATAGAGACCTTTTCGAAAATAATTTTTGAACACGGCCGCCTACGAAAAGATACATGACCTTTCTTCAATCAACATGATCAGAAAAAAGGTTGTCAATAGTTGCGATGCTTCAGCGTAAGCCGAAACGCTTCTAAGAAAATATCAAAACTAGAAAGTGAGAGAAAGGTCTTAGAGTCAGAGAGATGTACTTTGAAATACGTCTCTTTGGAACAGTTTCTTTTTTTCTTCAAGTTTCTCTCGGTATTCAGGGAAGATATGTGTTTAGTTTGCAACTTATTTTCATGTTTTCATGTTCAGAAAAAATCGGTTGTACAAATTCAATTAATCGCAAGAAAAACTCAAGTATTCATGATCACAGTACAGGAATGTAAATCCAGAAACCCATCTTCAAGTGAGCTATTTTTTATTCGCATCACCCAACAACATATTTGGAGCCTGTTATGATCAATTAAGTTTCCATATTCTGTTACAGCTTGATTCCTTAATTAAATTAATTTTGTGAGTTTTTTATTGTTTTATATAATGCACAGGTAAACATTTCTTAACCACTTGCTAGATAATGTTCTGACAATGGGGAAGAGAATGAATGTTGTTTCTAAGTGAAACAAAATATCGTATATCTTCATTGGATTCCTTACTATGAATCAAGACTTTGAATTTCAGGGGATAAAGATGCAAATACAAAAGTATGTGATGTTGGGAAGTAACCAGTGGACATATATGAAAAGCCACAATATCCTTAGATAGTGTGACCCTTGATCCATTTTATTCAAGCATAGTATTTGGAAAAACAAAGTATCCCTTATTTACCGATCAAAAAGAAGAAAAAAAATTGGAGGACAAGATGAAAGACAAAAGTCGTACAGAAAAGACATCAATGTAAAATGACATCCGAGTTGAATACAACATCAACAAGTTCATTGTTTGATCTCTTGAATTTCCGGCTGCACAAAAAATAACCATAAGCTTATTATGTATAATCAAATTTATTGAGCTAGCAGACTTCTTCGTTCCTTCAAATATTCTTACATTCCTCATATTCTCTCAAGCCATATGAATTAACGAGCAAGGCACACCCATAATAGATCATTTTATTGATCTTTTGAAGCATGTATTATAGATCATGTATGAAGAATCTTCATGTACTGAAGAGGTTTGTTTTGGTTTATTTTTGGATTATCACACAGTTAATCATTGGGTCTGTACTGATGATAAGAGGATCAAGACGTCTAACCAAATAAGAGGATGGAACAACCGCAGGAAAGAAAAAAAAAGAAAATCCTATAGACATCAGGAATGATTTGGGTAACTCTCTACATTGATATTGATCAAACCCCGAGACACGAATATAGGTGCGTATGCACCGATTTAGAAGAATTCTCAAAGCTTCTTTACTATATTACAATTTACAACAAAACTCCGCTTGCTGAATATTATTTACCGGTTGCACAAGGGACTGAACATTGAACAAAGAAAGGTGTTGGGGTTCTAAAACGTGATGAAAACTCATGTTGTCAATGTCAAATACCGAAGGCATTTGGAGGCATTCATGTGCAGGGATAAACCATGTCTTTGAATCACTGGATAGGACATTCGAAGATCTTACGAGTACACCGATAGAGATATTTGGAGGAAAAGCTATTTTGTTTAGTGGAGATTTTAGGAAGATATTAACAATGGTTCCCGAAGGAACTAGGAAGCAATTGTTGATGCATGGATAAATTGGTCATATATGTGGAGTCCTTTCAAAATCTTAAAACTAAATGGAAATGCGACTGACTTTAGAGTAATGGCTGCAATGAAAACGAATAAAAGAATCCAGTAAATGGATACTGGATCTCGGAAATGGAACTACCGGCAATTGCACTTACCAAAATGGAAGAGCCATCATGGATCAAGATAACAGATGATTACCTAATATTACCAGAATGTAGATCGGATGGAAAAGGTTTTGACTGTCATATATTCCTGCTTAATCAATTGATATGGAGATATAGATTATTTAAGTGAAAGGTGCATACTGATACAGGCACCAACATACGGTACCATACTTTCTTGAGTTCAAATAGCATTAACCTGGCTCCATTCAAGATGAGGATGTTTTGTATCCTACCGAATTGCTGAACTCCCTGCAATTTCCAGAATACTAAACCATTGGTTTCAATAACAAAATGGAGTCCCAATTCTGTTACTACTAAACATAAATCAGAGCATCAATGTTTGCAAATGGAACACGGTGAATTTTCAATCAAATTGGTAATAGAGTTGTTGAAGCATGGAACTACATAGGATCACGAGTGTATATCGAAGGTTAATAATGTCTCTCGGTGAGGCTAACTTTCCTTTCGTATTAACAAGAAGGAAATTCCCTGTTACATTCTGATATGCTATGCCAATCAACAAGAGCCAATGTCAAACCATACAGAATTGGAATTTATTTGCCCACAACGGTATTCCATTCATGGGAAGTTATATTTGGTAGTGTCACTAACAACATCAAGGCAAGGTTTGAAAACTGTAATAAAAGATATATAAAAAGATAGATATACAACAGATCCTGTCGGTGAAAATTCTTGAAACAAAGATTAAAATATAATCAGAATCGCCACATACCTAAAGTGACTGCAGAGACATCCCAAATGCTTCTGATAAACGGAAAATGGGTCATTTGTCCAAAAAAATTTAAAACATGGTTCAAATGGACGAATAAAAATTATTATGAGTGAAATGGACACAAAAAAAATAACAAGGATGAAACTGGATTCATCCTGGCTTAAACTTAAAAAATAGCGAGGAATAAAACTGGATGCATCCTGATGTAAATTAAAAAAAAATAAAAAAATTGAAAAATGGGTAGGATGAAACTGGTTACATCCGGCTATTTTTATATTTTTGTACATTTAAACAAAGATATCAAAATCTAAATATCTTTTTCACCCAAGAATTATTGATTTTGGTCTTTTTAACCAATTTTGTGTCCGATAAAAAGAAAAAAAGAAAAGAAAGGCTCCAAACAACAAGAGAATTCAAATGAGAAGATCATGGCGACTACCAAATAATTATACAAAACACTAATTTGTTAAATGTAATTTTTACGCGACATCTGTTTTGTGATGACAAATGGAGGGAGTTTTTACATGATTGTTTAGCATTAAATGTGTTTTATTTAGCAGTGTTGCGTCTATCGTTCACAAACCATTAGACACTCCGGTGCATACGCACGGGTAGTATGCTTATTTGGTTAATAAGATACTAATGCTATAGTTTAATTTAATTTCCAATTTTGGCTTCCCGAGAGGATGTCTTTATAAGCCACGATCGAAGACTTTGAACGTTGAATAAGCAGATTCGCGTCTTCCTCTACAGGTATTTTATGGTGTTCATGTTTTGTTAATCATCTTCTATTCTACCTTCATGTTTTGTTCATTAACTTATACCTCGAAAAATCATAACCCTAACGTAGATTCTACCTTCATGTTTTGTTCGTTTTGTTCATTATCTTCTATCTCGAAATATCATAACCCTAACGTAGATTCTACCTTCATGTTTTGTTCATTATCTTCGAAAAATCATAACCCTAACGTACTAAAGCTTTTCTGATTTTGTTGGTTGTTGGTTTGTTTGTTTCCCCAGGTTGTTTGCTATCCCATGATAGGTACCTTAAGTATTAGACAGTGCAGGTCTTTTGGTCTTTTTATTGTTGGAATTTCAGTTCTGTTTCTTTTTATTGTCAAGGTCTTGGTGTTGAAGATCTGGAAGTTTGAGAATAAAAGGAGTGGGAAAGGATGAAGTTTTGAGCACCAAGACCTTAAGGATCACGTGTAAAAAGGTAATTAAGATCAGGCCACGAATATGTGTATTTTATGAATCTTTGGAATTCATTACTTATCAGGACCACCGCCTGAACGTTTAGAGCATTTAGATAGAGAGATGAGGTCTGGTGTTTGTAACTCTGAGTTACTTGGTGAAAGTTGGCTACGGTATGAGAGATATAGAGTAGTGGGAGTTGGATTTACAAGATTTTATAGTATACTGTGTAGTTTTTCCAATGGGATGAGAGGCACAAGAGTATATGTTGGTGGCTTGGCTAATGGGGTTGGAGGTTTAAGAGTCTATGGTGGTGTCTTTGCCACGTGATATTAAGCCATGAAATCATGCTTAATATAAGTCATTTTGACTGAAAAATGCCTTCCAAACATTGAAAAAGGATAGTCATGGAAAATGCTATCGGTAAATCTTATTTATACTTGGGTTCAATTTAAACTGGGTTCAATTTAAGAGTAGTCATACAAGAAAGCTTAACAGATTTGCACCTTTTGGAAACACCGCATCGAAATTCGATTATTCCAACATGATCTTAGTTGATTGTTATAAATCGACATTTCTATGTTTTAGATTTAAATGTGTGCGTACAAATAACTATAATTGCGCACAATATTACACAAACTGACAACTTTACAAGTAACATAACTAAGGGACCTTGATTTCACTATCATGTAAGATGTGGAAGAATGAGAGGAAAGCCAGATCTTTTAAAAAGAATCACTATTTTAAGATAGACAATGATTTGGGTACTGAAGCTAGGTCTTTGGTTTTGGCTTGGACTACGGCTTACGGACACAGAATTCATCTCAACTTCTCTCGGGAACAAGAGAATATTGGGATTCATTTTTTGCTTAATGTTCTTTTAGTTTTGTTTTTGTGCTTACCTCTGGTAGCTTTTGTAAATTCTTCTTGCCTCTTATTATATCTTCTCTTTCAATCAAAATAAAATAAAATAAGTAGGATGTGGAAGATGTTTCAAAAGCAAATTATACAATTCTTTTACATATCATCTACATTTTGTTGATAATTTACAGGGATAAGTTTTTACTAACTAAAATCTTGAATGTCATGAGCCCGTGCTATGCATCGAGTTTAAACATCGTTTACGGTTTAGAAGACCTTGAAATGTTGCTTGATTTTAAAATCTTGAATGTCTAAAGATGTTATTTTTCTTATTTTAGCCTCTTATTTTAGGCTACAAGACATGCAAGACAAAGAACTATGGATGTGGCCTTTATCCAATGGATAATATGCACAGGTTGTTATTAATTTCCTATATCATCTTTGATTGATTTAGCATTAACATTCAATTTTTGTAATTGCGCAATGTTTTTTTTTCTTTCGGATGTCTTCACTCCTATTTTCAGATGTTTAGGTCTTTCAGATT
The DNA here is from genome assembly GCA_023531295.1 of Papaver armeniacum. Classification (NCBI taxonomy): domain Eukaryota; kingdom Viridiplantae; phylum Streptophyta; class Magnoliopsida; order Ranunculales; family Papaveraceae; genus Papaver; species Papaver armeniacum. The sequence goes on from JAJJWW010012484.1 coordinate 42,211, forward strand.
CTCAAAAAGATACTCCCTCCGTTCCTAAATAATAGCTGGTTTCTATAAATAGATGTTTCATAAAAATAGGTTGGTTTCCTAATTGGGAAAATCAAATGTTACTTTAGTTTTCTGGGATCACTTTTCTCTTAACTTCTTTTGATGACAAGTGTCATGTGGACCATTTCACTTTACTTCTTTTGCTGACAAGTGTCATGGGGACCATTTCACTTCACTTCTTTTATTGAAAGTGTCATGAGGACCACTTTCAATGATTAGTTCTCCTAATTTCCTTAATTTTCTCTAAAAAGAAAACCAGCCTATTAATTAGGAACGGAGGGAGTATATAATTCGGGACTTTTTACTTTATATCGTTGATACTCTAATTTACTATTTTGAATTTCTTATTATATAAGTTTTAAGTTTAAGTGCATGCTATTCTTAAAGACAATAGATTCCTATGATGTACAATACAATATATTCCTGACCAACGCTTAAGACTTTACATACCTAACAAATGTCACTTATGATGGTTTATTGTAGTCATTAAGAACATAATGGAATTTATAAACAATCGACAAGCTTTAACATCTGAAATAGATACCTATTTGGTTTTTGTCATGTGAAAACTAAATATTGACGTGGGAAAAACTTTGCAGTCTGTGTTGATCTTAATTGAATGCTTTATTTATTTTTTTGGTCAGGTCCAATTTGAGGAGGCTAATCTACCATAATATATTTATTTCAGTAAAAGTTAATAATTAGGCTAAACTTCACCCTTAAGTTTTTTGTTTCACAACCCAATGACTTTAGCAATGTACTATAGTGACACCAGCAAAATGTTGATGATCATAACACCATTTTGTTCATTTTTATCATTTACCATTACCTCAAGAGGATCCTAGGTTTGGAATAAGTAAGATCTTTCGCGCTTATCACATCGGCTGCTTACCCTTAGTTTCATACTTTTCTTTTTTCTCCGTTAAAAATACCCCTTATTATTTTTATACGTGATATATTGGTACCTTTGGGATGATGATTTTAACAATGTTTGTAATAAGTATCAAAAGGTTTCATGATTCAAAACAGTGTGCTCACATTCAGTGATGGGGCATGGTCATGGACTTCATGTAGTTTGGTTTAAGTTGGTTGGTTGCTAACTGAAACCGATATCAATTCAGGTGTCCAGAAGGTTTAATGGTAGATACATTTAGAAAGGATGCTAATGAAAAGATATTTAGAACTTATTTTACCATCCAGTTGATTTTCATATTAAGAATTTTTACCAGGCACAAAGTCGTGCAATATAGTGAATGTGTGTTCTATTTGGGTTATAGAAGTTACCCTAGGTATCACAATCATAGTACTTCAACTTACTATGTCTGAAAATTTGAACTATTGAGATCTTATGTGGTTTATTGTATTCTTATTTGTTTCCTGCAGAAAGGCGAAGCTACGACGATTTGATAGAGATGAAAATCACTATATTTTATAGGGATTAGACCTGTCCACGAACTATATTTTATGTTTGCAACTTCACTGTTCTCCGTGCTTAGGTCTACTTTGATTTGATGGCAATGTGGTTAATTGAAATTTTAGTTATGGTAGACGTATTGCCAATTCATGGATATTTAGTGTAATGTGGAATTGAGTTTGGACCAGTAAGGTAATTGGTGATATCGGTTAGATGTGCTACTGTGAGGCTACCGTTGTTGGATTGGAAGATGGTAAAGATTGGTACTACATGGCTTGCAAAACTTGCTACAAGCCGGTAGATTATGTACATGAACAGGGTTCTTGCAGCGAGTGTGGTATTGAGTACCTAGGAGGTGTGCCGTGGTATGGAAAAAATAACATATACCTCTGTACTGATGGTTAATTTTACTGATCTTTTTTGTAGGAATCTATGGGTAAGAGAATATAACATTCACTATCATAGGGTATAATGCTGGAAAAATGCTAAGTGTTTGGATGCTCAATCAGAAGTTGCTTTTTGACTTCTGGAAGTCGAAAAATCAGAAGTCAGTTTGGCTATAATTTTTTAGAACGACTTCTAGAAGCAGAAAAGTTAGTTTTTTATGAAGAAAAATAGTTTTGCTTCAGACTTCTACATCTGGAGAAGCAGAAATCAGAAGCAGATTTGTATCCAAACGCGTTATAAAGTACGCGGCCGAAGAACACGAAGAACTTTGCGAAAAGGTACATAGTTTTGCTTCAGACTTAAACAAGTTGCGTTCATTGGTGCACATGATCCGTTCTGCAGGTGAATGAACCGGGTAAAAAGCTGTGAGAGTATTTGATCGTATCATGAATGATACCTTTGTGTTTAAGGTACCCATCACAAGTGTAAAAGTATAACAAACCCGGTCGGACAATTTCGAAGTGTTGAAGGGTTCATACGAAAGCTTCGATGACCTCGGAGTCCTGGACTTATGCGGCAAGGGAGAAAGGAGAGGTCTGCTAGAGAACTTGAACGGGTGGCTCAACGCACACCCTTTGAAAATGAAATGGACAAATATCATAACCACATCTAAGTAGAAACAAAGATTCTTTATTTTATTTGATGTTTAGGAATGTATTTGGATTATTTGGTGCTCTTAAGTGTTTCTTTTTTGTTAGATTTATTTACTATGTTTTTAGGAACTATCCAGATAGTACATGTTAATTTGGACAAAGTTACTACTACGGGAATTTGATTCAGTTTTTATTAGTGATTTGATTAATTGATAATTTTCTTGGTTGATTTTACTATACCCTCATTTTCTACAAATTGTTATTAATTTGTCATGGTAATTTGAGGGTGTGGAATGGCTGCAATAGCTAATTATGACAAATATAAGAATTGAGTATTACCATCATAATGCTTAATTATTGTTTAGGTAAAGTTGGACCTGCATTATTACTGGCTAGGTAAAGTCTTAACAACACATTGTACATTATTGATTTCCCGTTCTTCAATCGCCCTTGCATTTCAATATGTCAGCCTTACATGTAGTTCCGTTGTAGGACATGGTACCATCTCAAGCATTCTTATTGGTGGTCTAGCCTTACAGAGCTCCAGTCTTAGAATGATAGAGTCACTAATGTAGTTCGAAGACTGGAGCTCTGCCAAATCAATAATCAAACACAAAATAATTTGCTAATCAATAATTTTTTTTAAATGTTCTGATGCATCCGAGGAGTGGGACGGCGCAATTCCCACTAGACGTGGTGCGTCAGATCTGAAAGTAATTCAATTTAAATTATATTTAACTGCGAAGAAAAAAAGTTTATGAAAAATTGAATGTAATGTAGGGGCGCAACATTTGCCGTTAAAGGAACAATCGTTGATCTCCGTGGCATGTCCAGTGTGCAAAGAAAGATACGTCTATATAAAAGGTGAGCCATGGTGATAGATGTGCGGTCATAGTAAACGCACCAATTCTATGGTAACAAGTAGAAATGTTGAGTTATAAATATTCATCTATTTCTTATTACATTTTATAAACAAAATGTTACTAAACTAATACATGCTTTGTGACAGTTACATTCTCCAAGTTATAGTACACGATGGTAATTACATCGGTATTTTTACAACAATGGGACAAACGGCTGAAGTGGTTACAAGTAACAATATAAAAGTAACAAAAATGATGGCATTGCCAAAGGTAGATTTATATGATATGTAACCAAGATGTTTATGATGAGCACAATATTCAAGGGAAAAAAAGAAATAATGAATGCAACCTCTTAAATAATAATTTTGTCTTGCAGAAAAACCAGGATTGATCGGGTAGAAGAAATATTAACTGCAATAGGGAAATCAATGGTCTTTAGATTCATACTTGAAGAAAGAAACTTCATATATCTCACTCGAAAAGCACATGACATATTTCATTATGATAATGCTTTGGAGAAAACATATCTATTAAACAAAAATGAATGGATAAGTACAACTCTTGACAGAGACACCTACTGGTAAAAAAAAAAACATGACATCATAGAAAACAATGATGACGTGCCAATGTTGATAAAACTGAATGAACATGATGATGAAATGGACGAGATTATGGAGAAGGATCCTGACATGCCACCGGTGGTCGAGATAAATGAAGAGGGCAGTCAAGTGTTTACTTATTAATATAGATCATAAATAGCATGAGTATTTATTTTTAGACACACCGCTTTTGAGATATATATTCTTAATCTCCGACAGTATATTGTTTAAATTTTTTAAAACCAAAAACCAAAAGTGGCAATATTAAGAAAATGAATGCGAATCATAATTAACAGTGCTACTATGGCGTTCTTTCTTGGGGACCAGTGCCAATTTTGGATAAGGCATATTAAGTTGTATCATAGAACTACGCATAAGTAGTAGTTCAAACACCACATCAAACATGTAATGCTGACAAGGTGTTACGCAAATCTGGATTCAACATAATATTGTTACATTAACCGACTTTTCTAAATCTCAACATAAATAAAGCTATCTCTGCAGTAACATTGCATGCACACTTCTTGCATTTCATAATTCTGTTTATTTTCTTTTGAAAAATTGCATTTCACAAATTTGCATGTGATATGTAACACCTTTTACATTGAATGTCAATAGTATTATGCGGACATTTCTAGGAGAAGGGAGATGTTTGTAATGGCTGGATATCGACCGTTCTTTATCTCCCCAAAGAGTAGATCACCATTGATTCTGGTTATAGAAAAAACACATAAATCTAGACAATGTTTTATAAATCGAGAATAGATCACGTATTAGTTGATCGATCACGACCGTTCTTTATATTCCCAAAATATAGAGGGACGTCCAATGAAAAAAAAAACATTGTTCCTTATAGTATATAAGATATCTTCCAAAAAATTTACAGATAAAGCCTGGGGATAGGACAATTTGTTAATAAAAAAAAGGTTGGGGAAAAAAAACAAGTAATAATATTCAATTGCAAATAATTATAGACATATACAGTAAAAACTCCATATATTAATAATCTTGGGACTTCACGAAATTATTAATATATGGAGTTTATTAATATAGAGAGGCATACCAAAAGAAATGATTTTTTTGCTAATTCAAAGTATGTAAAAGATAGTGGATATTGATGTCTTCCTTAATCATCCGAATGAGCAACAAGTCGTATATACCAAAAGTTTAAACATGCCAGGAAGCTTTAAACATGCTCGACAAGTTGGAAATATTTTGGCTTCAAGAAAGTGCCCATAGTATTGAGATCTTACGCATCTGCAAACCAAAAGATGTCATAACAATCAAAAATTTACATCATTTCCTCAAACAACTATAAATTAGTATTTTATTTCATATTAATATATGGAGGAAATTAGTATTTTATTTCCCCAAACCAAAAGATCTATAAGTTTCTAATAATGACGATTATATTAATATATGGAGGTAAATTTCTTATGACGGGACTAGAAAAATCTATTAATATTAAAATGTGGAGGTTATTACTATTTGTAACTGGCCCAAATTGGGACTATGATTTTTTATTAATATATATAGTTTATAATATATGGAGTATCAATATATGGAGTTTTTACTGTATAATTAAATTATTTTAAATCTTGAATTTATGGATCAGTTTCTTTTTAGCTATTTTAATATCTTCCCATAAAATTCATACATGAATTTATGTATATAATATCAATTTTAAAAATTATTAGATACCTAAAGGGTATCAAAGTTCCCTATTCCTTTAGAAAACCAAACTAATCAAAGACATTCGAAAAAATCTAATGCATTTTACTGTGGTCGAAGCCCGCCGCTCTAAATTAGTTGATCCCATCCATCCCGGTGCGTAGCACGGGTCAACACGTGATTGACTACTTAACAGGTTTTTTGAACGACTGGGATAGACTTCTTAATTTTTAAAGGTTCCCCAACTCAATTAGTGAAAATACAATGTGTTTTTAATTATTATTTTAAAGACTGTTGGACTCTTCCGGTGGATATCAAATCCGAAAATTGAACTTTCTCAACCACATATAAACCAATTTATCTCAAAAACAAAACACTTTAATTAAAATCACGAAACATAAGCATAAGTGAATCAAAATGAAATAATATAGTTGGTGAATCAGAGCACCAGCTTAGCGATAAGCAGCATCCCAGAAAGCCATATTCCTACTAACATAAAAATTAACCCATATCCTAAACCAAATGCATTGAACAACTTCTTAAATCTCAATATAAATAAATATATAATTATGTTTAATTGCAAATAAATATAGACATGTAAAATTTAATTTAATTATGGAGTCAATTTCTTTTTAATTTTTTAATACCCGCCTATAAATCCAATACATTAACAGAATTTCTAATACCAAATTTAAACCATCAAATAATAAGACATCTAAAAGGTCGCTATCCCTTTAAAAATAAAACTAATCACAAATTATTCAAAAAAAATATTAATGCATTTGTCCACCGAGAATACTTCAATAATTTGGTCAAGGTGCGGGGCGAAGCCCTTTGCCACGCTAAATCTAAGATTGGTACAATTCAAATCTATTGATCCCATTATTATTATTATAGGTAAGGGATACATTGCCCGGCAAATGATTGGTGTTGCATGTAGCACAAGGAATTTGAGGTTAGATACTAGTACATTTAATAAAATAATATAATTTATAAAAATATGTGTATAATATAGATATACATCGTAGAATAAAATAATAGTAACATGTATATATATATAATATACATCATTGAATAGAAATAGTAATATGTAATGAAAAGGTGATTAGACTTTACACTGAGCAGTTGTGCTATAAACGCTCGCGGTCAATGTTTCATCCTATGAAGCACGGAGCATTGTCTCATTATAAGCGAACCTAAATACGGAAGGGGAGGAAAAAAAACGAAAATCCCAACTATTTTTATGAGATATGCGATACGATATATTAAAATGGGGATTCGTCAATTTCCAAAAAATGGGGATATGGGATACGTGTATTAATTAAAAAATAAATATTTAATTTATTAATAGTGAAAAGAATCGCATAAAGTAAGAAAATTCTAAAATACTATCTGGGATATCAAAAAAAAAAATAGATAAAAAAAAAAGATAACCCATCACTCATCAATATTGAATAAGAATGTTAGGGTTAGACATTTATATACTGCTTCTATAGAATAACTAGTGTGTAACCCGTGCTACGCACCGGGAACGATGGGATCAGCCAATTTTGTGTGGCGGGGCTTCGCCCCGCACCCGTGGTCAAATGCATTAGATTCTTTCTCAATAATCTTTAATTAGATTGATTTTATAAATAAATCGTAAATTATGATACCCTTTAGGTGTCTAATGATTTGACGATTGAAATTTGGTATGATAAACCTAAATTCATGTATTTGTTTTACCGGCATATATTAAGATAAACCAATGAAATGATTCATTATTGGAAAAGTTAAAGGGTCAACTGGTCAGGTTTTACCGGCATATGTTTGGTTAACATACTTTTTCGATTGGGTGCGGCTTCGACCATTCTTGGAGCTCAACAATTAGTTAACCATAGACATATTTTAGTTAATGGTCATATGGTAGACATACCAAGTTATCGTTGCTAACCCCGAGATATGCACCATGTAACTCAATTCATAATCAATACAAAACATCCAATTTACATGTCCAATTTTACCAATGATTTATTCGAGCATTATGAATTTTCAGTGATTTATCCGCGTTATGAATTATTTTACTTGGCATAACACACGTTGATTAGTATTTGATTTCATTTTATGGATTGGTTTAGCTGTGTCATTTTCTAACATTACGGTCTAAAAACATTATGGACTCCATAGATGAAGCGATTCAGAAAAGGAATGTTAATAAAAAGTGGGTTCGATCTAAACATATCAATTGAGGATGAATGCTTTTTTGTTGCCATTTTGGAATTAAATTACTTAAAAGTTTGGATTCTTACGTACGTCTCCATATGACTTTTTCCATCCCTTCGGTCAAATCGCTATGTAGGCTTTGTAAATTGCTAAATTATCTTCGTAAATCAGAAAATGAGGAATTCTTATAGTGATGTTTTGTAAATGAGGAATTCTTATAGTTAAATATCTTTGAGACCACCAAACAATAAGTTGAATTGGAGCAAAAATTCTATTTTCGTTGGAAAAATACAAAAATATGAAAAATAAGTAAACATGAATTGAATTATCTTGTCGTTCGAAGTGAATGGACAATCACATCTAATATCTAATATAGGCATTTGGGATAATCAAAGAGATGAGGCATGTGGTGAGTACAATCATAGTATGAAAAGAGAAACAACCAGTCATCCACTGCCAAAAATAATAAAATTATCAACAAAAAATTAGAATTAGAATTTTCAAAATTTATACAATTGAAACACAGCAAAGAATTAAAATAAAATGAGATGAAGTCAAAAATTAAAATGAGATGAATTCTAACGACAATTTAATAATAATGATAACAAAAATGTAAGTGTGTAACGACTTAAAATGCCTTCGATTACATCGCGGGAGGTTCTACTGAAAATGAAACAAAATCTTATGTTTCGAATAGACTGGTTAGAAATGCCTTGAAAATGGCATCGATGACTGGTGCTGATTAAAACATGTAACCATTTCAAGAAATAAAATAGGAATACTATATCTTAAAGTATATCCCAAGGCTGCAACAATAAATCATAAAATAAAAAAAAGCCTAGACCACGCATCGAATAACATGAACTACTTCGACTCAATATACTCCCGGGCACCTCAGTTGCAAGCAATTACTTCAACAGGCAGGTACTCCAAATCTAACAGAAAACAACTAAGCGGAAATTGCGGATTAATATTTTTTTCATAATATATTAAGCTGGGTGAAACACCATATTCAATCATCTGCCTTGGCATTTTGTGTTTGGGAGTTGGATTTTCAATTTTGAATTAAGAAATACCATGCCTTGACATTAATAACCTTTGGCTTCAACTATCCACATCCATTTTGCATACCTTAGTCGTTAATGGAACCCATAAGTAAAGATAGTATATGTAGAAGTAACTCAACATAAGGTATTTTTTATGTTAGTCTAAGAACCGAGAATAACATTAATTTTAAACCCCAACTTGTCTAGCTACAGACTATATAAGATTGATTACAAACCCTACTTGCATCAGCAATTATCAATGCTTACTCCAGCACCGACCTTAAACAACATGCTTCAACTCCAGCACTGAATTGGCTACAAAAGACGGCTATTCACTATTATTTCTATCGTGAAATAGTAAGCACTTCCCCATTACCTCTATCAAGCCGCACAGTCTCATGGCTTTTCAAAATGCGAGGTGTAATACTCACTCTCAAAAGTGCGCGTTGTTAGTGTCGCACAACGAATATAAAATAAAAACCAAATATCAAAAAAAGATACATGAAAATAAAATAGATAGAACGCTCTTAAGCTACTTATTGCAGGGATATGTAATTTATGGCTGGTTTACTTCCAAAATAAATAGGTCAAATATATCACTGACATCTAAGGTTCTTGGTAACGACCCTTGGAGGGTCATAAAGGCGGTTCGACAATGGGTTTCCTCCCAATATTGTACCTCTTTTGGTTAGATGAATTTTCTTGGTTTATCCAGGACTCCATTTCTAAGGTTACTCATAAAAATATAAATCAGTTTAGAAATTTAGAATAAAACCAAATTCGAGGTTGAAGCTTCATCTATGGTAATATGGGAAGTTTAAAACACCTGCCATGACGCTTCTGACATTAAATCACGGGGATATCCCACAACACATAAAAAAAAATTGTATGAAGAGATAAATAAAGTAATGTTTAGCTATATTTCACCATTCTTTCATCCATTTTCTCCACATCGGCCAAGATTGCATTAGAAGCTTCATCAGTCACTTTAAGTTAGATCTGTATCCTATAACAAACGCATACATAATCCAATCTTAGAAATATTAAGTGTCAATCAAATATGTTAGTTTGAAGTGTATTTTATTTTATTAAGTGTCAATCAAATATGCTAGTTTGAAGTGTATTTTATTTTATTTTTCTCTAAACATGAGAAATTTTTTGATGGGGGCGCGAAGGGGGCTTGGGGACTAATACGAAATTCGCATTTGTCTTTCAATTCTTGACGGTTTTTTCCAATTTGAGTTACAATCTTTATACTCCCAAATTACCCTCTTAGTCAAAATAATTTTATTAGTTATAGAACAAAATAATTTTGTTTCAATTTTATACTCCCAAATTACCCTCTAATAAAATTATAATTTTATTAGTTAGATATTTTATTTTTCTCTAAACATGAGAAATTTAATAATAATTTTATTAGTTTTATATAATTAACTAACCTAAATTAACATCAATTAATTATCTAAAAATAGTAACTAACCTAAATTAGCGTCATCACAAACCGATATTAAAAGGAAATAAGAAAAAAAAATGATCTCACGTATATTCTCTTATTAAGTCCTTTTTTGATTTTTAAAACCTAAACTCTGTTTTTCTTAATTATTTACGCTTCTTTAAAATGGTATACGTGATCATCAAAACTCTAGAGCTATTTAAATTTACGCTTTTTTTTATTTTATGATTGTCTTATTATTTAACCATTATCGATATCTTTCTTTCGCATGGATTACTATTTCTTGCTCATGTTACATAAGTATATCGCAATAAAAAAGAAAGAAAAAAAAAAGGTGTCACGTCCCACAAACGGGAAGAATGAAAGTACTGCTCCAAGATATAATTAACTAAGTAATGGCATATATTTTCTTCCTTTTTATCAGTAAATATTCCATTAAGGCGTTTAAGCTACCATTTATTTAGGAAAAAACAAACTACCACTAATTTAGGAGAAGTTATATACGGTTAATAAGATTTGTTTTGCTTTAAATGTAGGGTAATTTAAGAGTATCAGATCGTAACTTAAATTCGTTAAAAACTGTCCCCAAAAAAATGGAAGACAAATGTCGGTTTTTTATTAGTCCCCGTATCCCCTTCAAAAATGGTTTGTGTCACGTTAACCAAGTCCTTCACTTTACACAACCTAAATAGTTAATTTTTGCAATGTCCTTTGTCACTGTAGGCCTTGTAACACCAGCCCTCTCGTTCGGCTGAACCAATTATTGTTGGCATACATGGGGATGGGGGTGTCTTTTCCTTGATTTTTTTTTTGGGATCATTATGAATATCAAACTGATCAACCAAACATGACAAAAAAGGCAAAACTTACAACATCATCAATATTTCCTAGCAAGCTAGTTACTTCCAACAGAGATATTTTACCATATGAAATGCACATTAAATAGATCAAAGAGATGAGAGATTACCAAAATAAAAACATGGATCAGTGGATTTCTCATAGTTGGTGTTCTTTGCACATGCAACCATTTTTATGGTAAGAGATTAAGTGATCAAGTAAACCCAAAAATCGAAGAAAAAAAAACAGAGAGCGATAAAAAGAAAACAAACAAACCCTAAAATTAAGGTTTGGCACTTCCAAATCCTTTTCTGCTCGATACTGATATATTAAGTTGATCATCTTACAATGGGTCTCTTACAATTACAATTACAAATCACAAACTAACTCCTAAATTCCAACCATGATGGTCTCCGTCTTTTTTTCTCTCTCTCATGATATGGACAACTTAAGATTTTCATTGTGATTATAAGAAAAATGTTATTCTTTTGGTTTCATGGCTGAACAAATTTAGTCGGTCCACATTATGTATAAAAATCTGTCGACCACGTCTTAACCGCCATCTTTGAAGAGTCTGATGGCAACTACGATCACTCTAAATAGCAAGACAATCCATACTGCACCAAGTATTGTTGTAAACGATCCGTACTAAAATAAAATAAAAATTAACAGTTATGCGAAACTCAATCAAAAATGACTTCCGCTTGATCGATCACAAACATTCGCCTTTTTTTTTGGATCCTCTTAACCTCATTAGCGTATACTGCAATAATTCTATATAAAGATCTAGTGCTACCAGTCATCTTCATATACAAAGAAACTGAAAATAAGTCGTCTTGAAATGATGTGCAGAATTGTAAAACTGAAATACACACATGTAACCGTTAAAATCTATCTTGAAAACTCCTTTGATAAAGAAATGTTAATGATGCAACATTGTTTTCTCAAATTAAAATCACAGTTGTGGATGCTATAATTCCCGACCATTTTTTCTTGTTTTTTCATTGTCTTCAAAAATTTTATAGCAAGCGATCAATTAACATGCCCCAAATCTTTTGGAAACAATTGAATCCAGTAGTCGTTAATAAATCTAATCACTTAAGTAAGTCCAGCCCCATTCTTACCTCATCTTTCGCCAAACAACAATTCCAAAAGCCTTAAATTCTATGGTGAGCAACCACTATATGTTGAACCAAAATAGCAAAAAGTGTAGACTACATATTTCAATTCGTCAAATCTTTTCTCAAACTAAAAAAGGGTACCCAAATTTAAATTCTCACAACTTAGCTAATTAGTGTTTCCTTAATAAACTTTACTTTTGAATATCGTTCCCTCCCTCCAATTTTCTGATGGAGAATGTAAGTAACGAAAATTTATCTTATAACTCGGATACTACAAAACTCTTAAAGCATGTTATTATAAAATTCTTTAAAATACCCAAACAAACAAAATATTGAGGGAAAAAAAGTTGCAAGATCAGCATAATTTATTGAACTTTCTTTGACATTAATTAACAATTTATAAAGAAGAAAGAGAGTAGTTCATAAGATCTTACCAAAGTTAAATCTAAATTACCACCAACAGCCAGATCAAGTCTACCAGTAATATAGAGCGATTTATGTGCATGACTATATCAACAACCTAAACACCCAAATTCAATTTCACTGAGTCCATGTCGGAGACGGCGGGGCAATCGTTACACCATTCGTGCAGGTCGCCAGCGGCAGTGTTGTGGGAATTCCAAGAAGGTGTATGCCGGTGCATCAGGATGCCTTGTATAGAATTCGAAATAGGACATGAGTGTGGTTTTTTTCCTTTCTGCCGTGTACTGGATGTAATGTACATGAGTCGTTTACTGCCAAACTCACGACGTTGGGGCACTCTTCATGTATCAGAAAACTTAATGTACGCCATACTCCCAACCTCAGCTTACTGAAGCTTCCTTGTAATTAAAAAACAATGCTAGGAAATTCTTTTCTATCAACAGCAAGCCGCGTGCTTTCCTCATAGAAATTCTAATCTTATCTTGGAACTGTATAACCATATGAGTAACAGAATCAGTTAGCAAGTGCCTGAGCGCATTCAAATTTCTTGGTTAAGCCTAACACTGCAATTTCATAAGTCAGTAACACATAAGAAAATTCAACCCTTTCTATTAACGATCATTTTACATTTATATGATGCTTTCAAACAAAAAACTAACTTTTTACAGATGAATAAGAAAATATATGTCCAAAAACTCTAATACTTCCCACATGGTAGAAGTAAGTTTCAGCTGCTGAAAATCGGTAGATACATCACAATCATGAGATATCCTACTCCTGCAAAATTGTTCCCTGTAAGCACATGTTTGGATACTGCCGAGAGTTTACCTACATCTCTCTGATTATATTCTCGAGAACAGCAAGCTACTTTTCCGTCTATCAAATATTGATCGCAAGTCTTTGTACCATACCATCTTCCTAATTTTAACAACAAACGAAACCCAACACAACATTACAATTTGACGAATTTTCATCATATATAAAAAATAAAAGAGATCAAGGATATTGTTCATATAACACAGAGAAAACCAACTACTCGGCAATTTCATTACCACTCATTAACAATACCGCAATGAACTCGAAAATCTGATAACAGTTACAAATTATCAATATCAAATAAAAACTGGAGAATCAAAATTTATGGAATAATATACAACACATATATGGAGAAGTATATTATGGACGCATTGGTACAGAGATATGGAGAAGTTAATTAATTACAAGAAAGGTGTATATAGTACACGAAAAAGGAATTAATTTAAGAAAACATCTCTCACCTTCTTATCAGGATGAGTCTTATATATGCCATTCGTTATATTATGTATAACAAAATGCCATTCCTGGACATGGGGCCACATTTATGCTTGGTGTCCTTAAATGTTTCAGAAACCCCGCCCGCAAGTAGTAGTTCGACATCATCAAGGATTGGTGGAGGTGGTGGCAAGTCTGTAGTGATTTCAGTATATTGTTGGCTTACTTAGCCTTGATGCAAACACGCTACTTCTAACACTAATTCAAACTCACTTGCAAAATCAAGACACAACTCAAACTAAAGAAAATGATAAAAACCGTGTTAATAGTAGAGTATTACTTCCACCTTCTCTATGAAAAACTGCAAAATACAAAACCTATCATGCAATACCAAGAAAATAAAAAGAGTAAAGCAAAAATATCCGAACCAAAAACAACAATATTAACCGTCTGCATCACTAAGTAAAAAAAATTAAAAAAATAAAACTTCGAAATAAAAAATGTGGTGTTGGATATTACGTTGTAGGTATGATGATAATGATCAACCGAAACTCTATTTGACATCGTAACAAAACAATATTTGCACCTGCTAAACAAACAATGAAAGTAGATCAAACGAAGAACCCTAAATAGCAGGGAAAATCAAAACAAAAACAACGAAATGGTTGTATACAATGTCGTGTATCCTCCCTCATATAGAACTCTGGAACTTGATTATTAGTAAAACTTCTTGATACTTGGCACAACCAATAACCATAATCTCACATCACCAAAGATTGGCAGTTTAGCACGAACATAATCTCCAAGCAAGGTAATACCACCCTTTCCCTGTTTAAAATAGGAAAGCAATCGAATATATCACTGTGACATTGATCAGACACTACTCGAGCTCTTGAAAGAATATAGCTTGGCTGTAATTTGAAAGGAAATACACTGCCAAACGTGATCAAAGCCTTAAACTAAGAAGAAACTACTGCATCCTTAATCTACTAACTACCCACTCTCTAAAACAACAGCCACATTATTCTAATCCAAAAAAAAAGAACCATGATAAACCAAATCATTAAGGTTCACAATTTAAGGTTACTCTACCGAACACACATTTCATCAAAGCAATGCCTGTTCGAAAAATTTGAATTTTTTTTATAAAGTCAGTCATAATTGATGCCCAAGATTTTAAGGATAATGAAAAACAAACAAACTAAATTGATAAATACAGACAACAATTGTGAAAAAAAATAGCATGACAATAAATTCCCAGTTGTTCAAGAAAAAGCCTGAACCTTACCATGCAAACGACCTCCATTGATCGAATTCAAAAAGAGACATGATTGTTGATTGCATCTTAGCTTTATCTCTTCTCTTATTTCGTGTCCAAGAGAAAGCAAAAAAATCAAAAGAGAATACAAAAGAACAATAAACCCCACCGCATAATGAATACACGTCGAAATAAAATAATAAAAAAAACGATTTGTACACTAACCAATCTCAAAGCCTGCAAGCTCAAACCAAATTTATTAGCTGAATTTCTTTTTAGAATAGCTTCACTGGATCAAAATCCATATAATGAGTAAAAAAAGATCTGACCTTGTTTCGGTAGCATGCATCGTGTTGTTGTCGAAAAGAGCTGGCCTTCTTTCGGTAGCATGCTAGCTTGATTTTCGAAGCTATGAGGCTCGTTGTCCTGTCATCCAAAATTACATATCAAATAATCGAAAGAAAAAAAATATATAATCAAAACGTGAAACTCTATAAATTGTAAAAAATCAAGAGAGAAGAGAAGGATGAAAGATTTATGCATTAATATGGCAGTTAGTTGACAAAAATAGAGTTCATAACATATAAACGCTTTAGCCATCCAAATAAAGTAAGGAAATGTACAACTGTCACTTCAACTGTATTTCTTTTTTTACTCAATTTATTTACATAAATCTATAGATTCGTATATTATATAGATTTCATATAATTTCTACATAATATTTTCCCCGAAAATATATATTATTTTTCTTAAAAAAAATGTCCAAAAATAGTTTGTTTTTCCGAAAATATACCCTGAAGATCTTCTAAGATTTCTTTTCCATTAATTGCTCATGAAAGAATCTCATAAAAACTTGTTTATGTTGATTTTCTTCTTACATGGAAATTCTCGTTTCCCCGTCCCAAAAAAAAAGAGGGTCCAGATCCTCTGTGCCAAAACTACCATGTGCCCTCTGTACCCTCTAATAAGTTTACGCCACCTATTTTGTTTAGTTACAGTTATTACTAACCGCTTGTATTCTGCATATTTGATCCTAGCTAATTACGGGAAGTTATTATTTGTTACATATACTCCTTTAAATAATTTGATAATTCATGGTTTTTGATTTAGATCTCGTAGCTCTTCCGTATTTTGATTCTTATGCTAACATGATCTTCAGATACAGTAATGGATGGGATCAATATCAATCAAATACTGAATTCATATACTCTATTCTTTTGGAGCATGATCTTCATAGGTATCATTATGATATCTTTAGTTTATCATACTCAACGGTCTACGATTTACGATTTTCTAATTATAATAATTAATTAGAAACTTATGATTTTCTAATTACAATAATTAATTTAAATTTATTGAGCCAATTTCTGCCTAATTACATATTTACAGATGACACTAAATAGATCAGAGATATAAGCTTAACAATGGTAATTAGCCAAAGGGAAATGAAAACCAAAAAATGCACTATGTAAATCCAATATACAGTCGAGTACGGGTGGATTAAGAGTATCTGATTCAAAAAATATAAGGTAATATATACCCCTTCATTTTCTCTTTATTTTGGTATATATGCTTTCCTTAATTAGTAATGATAAACTTTGGAAAAAAAATTGAACACATTTAATAGCGGTTAAACAGGCAGGAGATGTGGTGTGAATTTACTGGCGGGTACAGAGGGCACATGGGAGAGTTGGCACAGACGATCCAGACCCAAAAAAAATCGTCTAAATAAAGAATCTCGTAAAAACTTATTTACGTTGATTTTCTTCTAAATAAAGTAAGGAAATGTACAACTGTTACTTCAACTGTATTTCTTTTTTTACTCAATTTATTTACATAAATCTATAGATTTGTATATTTTTATAGATTTCATATAATTTCTACATAATATTTTCACCAAAAATATATTATCTTTCTAAAAAAAAATGTCCAAAAATAGTTTGTTTTTCCGAAAATATACCCTGAAGATCTTCTAAGATTTCTTTTCCATTAATTGCTCATGAAAGAATCTCGTAAAAACTTATTTATGTTGATTTTCTTCTTACATGGAAATTCTCGTTTTTTTTCCAAAAAAAATACCTCTGGGCCCTCCCCAAAAGATATTTGTAGATTTTGCGGCTAATCCGAAGGTCCAGATTTCACATTCTATTAACTAAGTTAGTGTGGCGGGGCTTCGCCCCGCCCGTGGTCAACAACTGTCTTTGATTAGATTGATTTTTTATAGCAATAGGATACCCTTTATGTATCTTTGATGATTTAGATTTAGTATTAAAAAACTGAATTCATGTATTCATTTTATGAACATATATTAAAATAATTATATACCTATATTTATTTGCAATCGAACATGATTACATGATTTTTTTGTCAAGCTTTTTTTATTAACAAATTATCCTATCCAACAAATTTATATGTAAAAGTTTTGGAAGACATCTCAAATTTGTAAAATGCAATCAAAAGAAGAAGAAAAAATGTAAATGCAAGAAGTGTGGATGTTGTGTTTTCAAAAAGATAGGTTTATTCATGTCGAGATTTAGAAGTCTGACCAATGTAACAATATTACGTTTCATCCAGTTTTGCGTAGCACCTTGTCAGCATTACATTTCTTGAACTATTACTTAAGCGTAGTTCCACGGTACAACTTAATAGGCCTTATTTAAGATTATGATCCATTTAGTTTAAAATTGTCACGATTGGTTGTTGATTTGAAAAGATTAAAAAAAATATACTTGTTGGAGGATAATAATATATTTGCAAAGCCGTGTGTCAAAAAATAAATACTATCTATAATCTTTACTAATAAGTAAACACTATGTTTCCTTCAGGATCCCTTTCCATAATCCCGTCCACTTCGTCATTATGTTCATCTAGCTCGATCAACATTGGCTTGTCATTGCTTGTTTTCTACAGAGTCATATCTTTTCTTTTTTTTACTTAATAGGTGGTTGGAGTTGTTCTTTATTAGAAGTTATACTTACCCTTTCGTTTTTATTTAATACATATGCTTTCTCCAAATCATTGTCATAAAGAATAATATGTCATTACGTGCTTTCAAACTGATATATATGAAGTTTTTAAGTTAATAATTCTTATATGCAATCTGCCCGGTTTTGCATTATGTTATTTACTTATTCTTTCAAGGTCTCGAAACACAAAATGAGAAAAAGTGCAGTAAAAAATAAATAAATAAAGTGGACAAAAATGTTTTTGTTAGTGATGTTATTACCTGGTATCATAATAAAACATACACATCAAGGTCTCATGATAAACAAAATGAGAGTGGCTACAGTAAAAAAAAGAAGATCCTGATGACTTAGAATGGGAGAAGAACAAAAAAAATTAGTGACCTAACAGTGCATATGATTGAGAATGTAACCTGGATCAGCCTGAACTATCTTTTTCTCCAACAGATAATAGCAAGCGAGTTCAATATCCATGTATGAACATCAATTCTACTTTCAACTTTCAGTATGACTAAACATAAAATCCTTAACCTTTTGATAAGCAAAAAGTCTTGATGAACCGCCAAAACAAACTCCATGTAAACCGTCCCTTCACATCTCTTTGCAATATGGTACATAAAATCCTTACAAAAATTCTATTCGGACCGCGTGTTTGGACAACGTCAAAACCACATCCTCACAGCCAAACGTAAAAATGGGACCCCCTATTATGTCCCGTGATGGGCCCCACATATTTGTATTTCTACACGGTTTTTATCGGTTTCAAACGGCGGTTCATACGTGAACCACTCAAATCCTTAACCTTTTGATAAGCAAAAAGTCGTGACAAACCGCCAAAACAAACTCCATGTAAACCGTCCCTTCACATCTTTTTCCATGGTGGTCCCAAAAGTGACCCCTGTTAACTCCAACGGGATGATCCTACCCTCATGTGAGAGGGTGGTTTTCATGTTGTTTTTACGGACAGTTTAAATAAATCCACTGTTTGATAAGTGAACCAACTGGTATCACTTTTGCTGCCTTTGAAAGGACATCAATCGACCAACTGGCACCAATGGAGAGTTCTACATAGATTCTGTTTATTATGTCAACTAGACGTAAATAGAAATGAACCTTCACTATTCGACGCAGTAATCCTATATCCGACATTATAAGATCATATATATAGTTCCTACTAACAAATCCAAAATACTATGGAGCAAAAGTGATTAAGTAATGCAATTCGTACCTTATAGCAGCAGAGTAATCAGCTGTCGGAGAAGGTGGAGCACAAAAGATAACATATGGGCATTTATACGATGCTTCAAGAGTTTTTTTCAAACTCCCCCATGACTAACATGATTTTCTAGGGAGTTTGTGAGACTCTTCTAAACTCTCCCGCGACTAATGGGGATTTTGAGAGACTCTTTCGAACTCCCTCACGACTAACGGGTAAAAACTAAACTACACTCAACTCCCCCAACTCCCTCGAGGACTAACCCTTGTAAGAAAAAACTATTGCATTACTTGATTTATTAACTACCCACTCTTTAAAACAGCAATCACGTAATTCTATCTCACAAACACACACACACAAAAAAAAAAACATGATAAACCAAACCAAGCTTCACAACATGTTAAGGACATAACACTTACATTTTATCAAAGCAAACTGTGAACGGTAGCACTGATTCGCAATTTCTTGGGCAACAAATCTTTTGCTCTTTGCGTTGTACCTTTGATCCATTAAAATATGTGCTTAGTATTTTGATCGCTTGTTATATTTTAATCAACAAAGTTTACGGAACGCAACCCTCAATCTTTATTACTCTATCAAATACATTGTAACAATTCATATATATCAGAGCTATATTACTCTATTAGCTTGTAACTACAATAATCTAGAGAAAACTTTCCATTTCGGTTTAGCATAATACCAATAAGCAACTATCTAAATATACCCAAAATAATAATTTTACATACATGAGTTAACGACGATCACAAACCTTGTTATCTCCATATGGCATAACTGCAAAAATTTGTTACACCTTTTTATTCGCAAATTTGACAAACCATTGCAAAGCAAAACATAAAATGCAACGTTCAATCACATGAAAGTTGGAAAATTGTGTAAATGTGTACTTTAAGTAAAAATGTGTACTATGAGGAAACCTCTAAAAGAAGGTAATTTTAAAGTACAAAGATGCACAGTCATAATCTTAAAGTACAAATATGCATAGTCAAACTGTGTAGTATGAGCAAACCTGCCAAAGGTAATCTCAAAGTACAAAGATGCACAGTCACTTTCCAATATGTCATTGGCAGGAAATGTACATGATTCGTTTCGATTGCTTAAAAGTGAAGCCATATACACCAAAAGTATTTTGGCGGTAGTGTAGGTACATTCCACATTAACTTTAAGGAAGATCCAATGGCAGTTTGCCCTATAAAAATTCCCAAAAAAAATTATTGAAACAACACACAGTTCATTTTTAAAACCACAAATTTCATGCCCACTGAAATTCTAAAAAGTAACCAGATTCTTTTGTGAAATAATTTAGGAAAGAAATAGCAACAATCTGGATACCTTCACCACTGTCATATTAACAAAAAAGAAACTAAGAATATGCCAGAAAAAAATCATTTCAAACTGTAAAAGCAAAAACCAAGCTCGACTTGGGGTTCAACCAATACACCTGATCGCGTTGCCAACAACACAATTAATCTGCTTTTCCAATCATTGCATTATGTCAACAACCCAAATTGTACTACCGAATAATCCAGACCCTAGTGAATGGAATTTCGTAAATGACTCGCTTCCTGGAGTATCAATAACCAACGTAAATGACTCGTTTCCTGGTGTATCAATAACCAAGGGACCATGACTCTCAACTTTGCAGGAAAATAGATCGTCTCAATTTGCTGTGTAATTCATTCGGCCTCGCCTTCCTGGACATTAATTACTGGGTGCAGGTATGTGATTCAGTACTTTAATGGAATAATGTAAAATTTAGTCAAATGTATAAGGGTATTTCTCTCATAAACAATAATCCAGCACCATCTCATTAAATTCACTCTATACGCATGCATCCGACAACGTTTAAATGAATTTTTTAAACATCAAGCAAGCACCAAGCAGAATGAGAATGAATTTTACAGGTGGTAGCAACTTCATTATTTTAAATGTGTCCTTCAAGATATTCTAATCTAACTCATGCTTTCCCTGCTTCTGCCACTTCATTGGAAAAAAAGTATGAACATAAATTCTTTAATGAAGAAGATATTTAAGTTCAATCACTGTCAATGAAAGTTTTTGGCGGATAACCATGAAATATGCCGAGGGTAAACAGAAGAGCTAAAACTCCAATTACATAGAATAGAAATCAAATTCTCCTTTACCCTCTTTAATTAAGATCTTTAAGTTCAATCACTGTCAATGCCTAATTCACTTGAACATCTACCTAATAATTAAGTTTGCTTGACCTTGTGACGAAAAACCACTACATAACCAATATTCTCAAGTCTACTATCAAGTAAGTAACTAAAGAATGCCTCAACTGTGATTCAAAACATATTCAATCTGTCAATCTTTAAGTTAAGCCATAAAGGAGAGATGGCTTCTGAGATGGTCTCTAGAAACAAAGATCAAACGACTTACAGAGTTACTTCTGTTTTCAGCAAAGATCCAATGCTATATTGAAAGGAGAAAACATAGGTTGTCTACATATCCATGAATACATACAAAAATGTGGTTCTGCCGAGCCTTAGTTATGGTCAATGTGCTTACTGCGGATATTAGTATTTATTTGAAGCTCAAAAGGTATAGATCTCAGATAATGTTACAAATCCTAGAGTTTAAAATATAGTGTAGATTTTATTCATATTTCACACGAATTTATATTTTAAATCGGAGTTAAAAAATGCAATTCTAGTTTTAGAAGTTTTGAGAACAACATACCAGCTTTATCTCTCGGCATTGGAGTTACCCAGATAGGTTTTCAGATTCAATGTTCTCTCTTTGCCCGAAGTTTCAATGTTCTCTCTTTGTTGTTGATGCTGCTGCTTTGTGCCCACCCAAAATCATCTTTAGCATGTTTTCTTGCCTCAAGGATTCATGCCATTATAATAGAGCAAAGAAAATTTTAATTGACAGGACAGGGTCATTTTCTTAAGCTATTTCTGAAGGTAATATGTGCATGATATTTACCTACAAACAAAAGTCCATCTTTCCACAACACAAATGCTCTCTACTTCGCAGGGTTCTGAATGGCAACTTTAGTAGGTGTGCTGAGATACATCTTCTCAACCTTTACCACATAATATCAAGTAATTGCTTCATCTGCCAGTTTTTGCAGCTTAGAATACAATAGCACATAAATAGTGTTAAGACCGATTAAAGAGAACATAACTCGTATAGTATTACATGTGTTTAAGAAAAGGGAGCTTGGAGGCCACATTGAGTTGCGATTCTGGTTTGCTTCGTCATATTCACGGATCAAGACGACTTCACCATCCCATAACCGAAAGTTGTACTTGATAAGTACAGGGAGATATGATCTAAAAAACCCAATACCAATAAAGGTATTACCTTTTTCCCTTCAATTTCCCGGCACTACTTGGATGAGGACCAATAAGTCTCTCTCCCTCACATAAGCAATTCAATGAAAATTGGACATAATTATCTCATGGTGACTGTAAGCATCAATATTACCTCCTCCTTGATTCATCTTTTCTATTGCATCCTATACAAACGTACAGAAAAGTTAGCAGTTGAAATTTCTCAAACACACATCATTAATCAATATACACAAAGATCATTAATCAATAAACACAAAGTTCAGTGTAACTTGATTATGACCACATACACGCAATGGTAGAAAATATACACTGATTCCACAAAGAAAGAGTCAAAGGGAACTTATCAAGTTTCAAAGTGAGCAGCACAACTAAGTAGTAATAAAGAACAACCCCCTTACCTCCTTGGAAATATCATTGATCATTACTGATTTCTTCTCAACATCCACAGCTACAACTTCAAGAATATGGCATCATATTCAAACCCCTCCATTGATTTTTTTTTGTCAATAACAACCATCAGCAGAACCCATCCTCTATTCCTTCTTCTTTCCCTGAATTCCTCTATTTGCCATGAAAGAAGGAAAATTAAAAAATCGATAAAACATTAATTAGAGTGACAAAACTCGATTTGAAAGGAAACCCAATTCATATCAGAGTATCAATTATTATATTTCAACACAATTTCTAAAATCCCAAAATTTATGGAACATAACTTTCCGAAGTTTGATCCCCGAATCGATTAAACACAAATTAGAGCGCCTTTTTCAAGGAAATAGAGAATAGCGGGAACGTTTGAATAAGTTTGAATTTATGTATATAGATAAATTAAACGACAAATGAGAATTACCTTTGACCGAAACCATCCACATCCATTCTACCCAGCTTTCAATGAAAACCCATAAGTAAAGATAGTATCTGGAGGAGAAGTAAACTCCACATAAGTTTCATAAACCCATGAGCGTGCAACGGAATGTTACCGAAAGACTGTGGTCCCTTCACAACATTCAAAAGTATACGCAGATATGTGTCTACTTCATAATGTTAACAAAATAAAGGATATCAACCATCATGCAAAAATGAACCGTGTTTTCTCAAATAGCTTATTAAAAAAGGATCATAAATATATGTTGAAGATATACGTACCACCAACCAAGATGTCGAAAAAAAATTGTGCTTCAATCCAACTGGACGGTTTCCAAGACGTATGCTTTCTACCAATTAAACTCAACCCCGGTACAAAGAACGATGGTCGGGGATCGGATCCACTATAAATATGAGAAATATAAAGTGACCGGCCGCTAGTTTCTCTACCTCAACTATTTCACTTGGTTCAAGCATAAGCTTATCTTGAGAGCATTACAATATATCTTATACCATGAACCTACTTTTCTCACCATCCTTTCTTACATTTCTACAGATCATGAAATGAATTGACATATTTGTTTACGATAAACAATATTAATGATTTTTATATTTCTTGAGTTTCAAATTCTTCATACTCTTCATACCTTTGAATTTCTCACAATACATCCCAAACTAATTTGGTCTGAAACTCGTCAAAATCCACAAACCAAAAATTATGCTTAGGTATTGACGTCGACTTTCGTAGTTTTGTGTTTTGTGTTGATATATGAATATAGACATCCTCGCTCCATTGTATCGCCATGATGTAGATCAAGGCGTCCCTAAAAAGTGAATGTATAAGAAACTTTCAGTTCGCCTGGATACAAAAATGAATGACTGCCACATAAAAGAGCATGACTATTTGTTACGTTTACTTGGAGCTGACGCCGAAAGCTAACTGAGCAGCAGTATAAAGGGGAATGGTATTAGCCTTCCTAGCTTGTATTGGATTAGCGTTAACGTGTTCATTTTTTTTAATGCAAAGAGATGTGATGTACTAATGCTAACCAAGTTCAGCTATGAGCAGCAGTTTCTCCCTCTATAGAATGGAGAGTTCAATAAATTTTCCTTATTTTATCCTTGATATCAATTGACACTGATTCACAATTTTGATAAGTAAGAACTGACAACATCAACCCGAACAATGTAAAATACGCATACCTTAGTGCTACTTCTCACATGCAAGCACTGCAATTTATTGGCTTTCTACCCTTCCACTTCATGAGACTCAAACTTCGCAGGTCCAGATCTTGAGCTTTTCTTGCCTTCGAGTTTATTAGTTAAATGACGTAAAACCAAATATACAACCCGTCAATGAAGATATCAAACTCGTGGATTGGTAAGAATTGGTAAGAAAATAGTAAGAAAATAAATTGTAACAGCTTAATTACTGAAGACATGATAGTAGTTTCATTTGAAAAATCTGGTACAGATGAACATTTCGTCACAGGTAATTTGCGTCAAGATTTTTTTTCTTTTTTCTATTTTGTCTCTTCAGGGACTCTTTTTAGAATTTCCAGACCTGTGGCGATTTTGCAAGAAAGATTTGCAAATAGAAGGAAGACTATTCAAATAGAACAAAGATGAAAATATAATGCGAAAAGATATTGCTTTGATAAAGATATAATTAATTAAGCACAAACGATAATTATTTCGTCGTAGCATTATATTACAGAATCACTGTAACACCAACCAACACATACGACATTCACTAATTTTGTTTTATTACAGAATCACACCAACCAAACATTCAATGTATATTACAGAATCACACCAACCAAACATTCAATGTATATTATCGCTTGTATAAACCTTTGTAGCTTGGACACTACGAAATTTCTCTGATTCTTTCTCTAGGTTGGACACTACGGATTCTTTATCTAAATTTGGCATAAGTTGCCAATGAATTAACCGACCCCGGATTAATTTCTTTGATTCTTTATCTGAGTTCGGCATAAGTTACCAATGAATTAACCGCCCCCGGCCCCATTTGTTTATAATCATAAAGGCCCCGAGGACATGATGGGGCAAAGAAGACCAACAGACGTGTGTACCGAATTCAAAGATGAGTAAGCACACAAAATTCCAAATCTTGTTCTAATGGTTCTAGTATAAATCTTATTTCTTAAGATCGTGTACGCAGCTGCAACAATCGAAAAGGAAAGTGGAGCCATGAATAGTACAACTCGAGGATTTCTGAATTTAGGCCACTTAGAGTTAACATAAGATTTCCGTCAAAATATGAACAAAGTAATCCATAGAAGATAGTGATAATGCAAAAGATCATGATGTTTCTCTATTAAAGAAACCATTTCTCATGAAGTAGAAAAAAATACAATAAGTAGACCTGATAATCGGCTAAAGCAAGAGTGATTGTTATGCAAAGAAAAATGTCTTGACAGATTTTAGTGCAAGACGTATAAAAGTTCTTTTGCCAACTAAACATACCATACCTCTCGCAGTCGTGACCAAGTTCCCTCGCCCCGAGAGTAACATACGTTGTTATTGCGGCACACAAGTGGCAACCCCACTCCATAGAAACAAATATGCAGACCCAAAAAACATATGCAATCAAGCAAATTTCTGGATACATCGATTACTATTATGTCGTCCGTAGTGCCCTGCAGAAAAAAAAAAGATAAACGGAGAGATGACTAAGCAAAGAGAATTCTTAATGTCTTAATTGTTTATGACTAAAAAGAATAAGAGTGAATTAGTATTCTTACCTATGACACAACCTTCATTTTTAAATATTGGAAATTTTACGTAGATATGTCGATGTAAACACTTCCTACAAGAGATTTGACTGAGCACCCCATCCATATTACGAACTAACCGCAAAACTAACAAAAATTAAAGCTCGGTTAAGAGTTCAACCATCAAAAATACCCAAGAAAACGTACACTACCAAGATTCTTACCGACCGCAACTGCAGCTATAGGCTGAGACATAATTGCATTTTGTTCTTCTGCATGTTCGACACGAATTAATCAACCCATTTTTGTCATCAGTGACACAATTAATCACTTCTTGGTTAAAACCAATAAACAAATGTATAAACTGAATTGCAGTCATTTTCACTATACAAAACCACAAAAGTGAAGAGTAACATCGATCGTACGCATATGCAATAAACTTAATCCCATAAATGTTGCTAAGAGGGAAAACCTTTCAATATATAATACTTGGTAAATGCAAAGAATAACGAGAATCCTTTATATGTGTCACAAAGATCGGAATATCGTATAAACCCTTCAAAATAGGCAAGAAAGATTTCAATGAAAAAAAGATTTACCGTGAAACCTCTCAACTCAGCTTTCCCAAAATCCTTTTCCTGCACGCAAATCTCATGGTGCGAGAGAGAAAAACATGAAATGTTAATTGACCTGCCAAAAAAAAATGGTAACCCTGATAATAAAAAAATAAATAGAGAATAACATGCGTCCACAAAACAAACCTAATCCCTAACCAGACAAAAAAAGAAGGAGAAGAAAGAAAAGAAGGAAAAGAAAATATAATCACGAAACAATCAAAAATTAGCAGAGTCATAAAAAGAATATAGTTAGCGGAGGCAAAAAGAATATAGAGAAGAAAAGAAGATTCGAAGTTTAGGCTTTCTCGCAACTTTACAAAATCGCCCAACTATCCGATCGTATATGTATATATATGGTGATAAAACATGTACTTTTGGTAATATATTCAGAAAGTTTTGATATATGCGTAAATAGATGATACATTAAGACGTGGTTAATTTTAAATTTAAATATAATCATGCATTTTTTTCTTTTTTGGATGATTCTAAAAAGTGGAAATATCTGAGGAACCCAAATTTGAGTCCTCTCTCTTTGGAGAACCCATCAATAAGATAGTTTATATGTACAGGCTAAAAGATTAGATCTACGGTTAAGATTAATAGTTTTAAACAAAATTTATATCTTTATATTTTTAAGAGGACTAAAATGACCTTTATCCAAACTGTATAATTAACCAAATTCTTTTATAAAAAATAAAATTTATAAAAAAAATATCCCAAACTAATCGGTTGATTGGTAAAAGTCAAAGCGTTTTTTTGGGGCGTTATTTTTGGGCGTAACATTTTCTCTTTCTGTTTCTTTATAAACCTTATCATCGCTCATTATTATTTAGGTCTATACTGGTTAACCTCTTCTCTCTACTTCTCTTTCCTCTTCCCCCTATAAACACATTAATATACATCGGATCGTCATCAGTAAGTTTTTCTTGCCGCAAATACATCGATAGGAAAAGGCTTGATCGGAAAGGAAAGAGGAAGTTATATTTAATGAATAGGATTGATTAGAAAAGAACAAAGAAGTTATCTTATATGCTTTTTTTTTTTTTTTTTTTTTGTAAATCTTATCTAGATCTTATGGTTCCAGTGGTTTATAGGTTCATTTTACCTTTTCTGAGTGTGAATGCTGAGCTTGTGGTGATTTATAAGAGAAAGACTATACAGTAGTTGCTTACTAGACAGTGGGTTGCGGGTGCTCTTCCTCGGACTTCTTGTCAACCAACTCACCAATAAGACACATTTGATCCAATATTTAACAAAGAAGCTCCACTGACTTGTTTATCATTGTTTTTGGTCGTCAGTGAAGGATGATTAGTTTAAGTGTTTTCTTCCTCAGTAAACTGTAGCACAAATATCATCTCTATTTATCTTTTTTTAATTTTAAGGTTTCCCTCGATGGTGCGCTTGTGATAACTCGGATTTTCACAAATAAATATATCCGATTCAATTCTAACCGGTGAAAATCACGATTATCTCTAAATTTGTGAACTGGAGTTTCCAATCGGTGAAAATCCCGATTCAACAATGATTTCTGAAAATGTAACTAACTCTAACAGGGGAAAATTATGATTATCACTAAATCGTGGACTTGAAATTTCAGGTGAGGTACGTTTTTGACGAAAAACAAATTGCTAAATTGTGATAAAATAAATTTTCAGTAAGATGATAATTGTAATTTTCGTGAAAATTTGTGAAAACTGAAATTCTCACGGCTGGGGATAATTATAATTTTCACTTAAATTTTAACTGAAAAATCGATCCCCTTGTATCTGAATTTCACTTGAGTTAGTAATTGTGAAAATAGAAATTATCACAACTAGGATAATTTCAGTTTTCACTTAGGATTAGTGAAAATTTGATTCTCCATTTCACTTGAGTTTTGGATAAGGGTGCACAGGAACCGAGCCGGACCGACGGACCGTCCCGGAACCGGTGGAACCGCACTTTGTTTTTGTACCAACCGAGGAAGGGAGTGCAGTACCGGTCCAAAAATAGGAACCGAGGCTAGGAGGTGTGGTACACGGTCTTATCCAAGTCCCGTACCATCCCGGACCGAATGTACCGAGTAGTAATAGCCATTATATTTGGGGTAATAAGCTAATAATAGCCGTTAGAAGCTCCATTCATGACAACATTAACTTCTTTGAATTTATCCTTTGGAGAGGTATGGACTTTTGGTACATTAAAAAATCTTAATGCTCCTCTGCATTTCAATGCATATTTTTCAGAAGTGATTCGATTGAATTCCACTCAGAAGAGTTCGTTTAATATAAAGGTCCTTAAAACTGGGGATAGTTTTGTTAGTGTTTATGACACTGTGATTCCACCTTACCACTACAAGTTCGCACTGAAAATATAACTACATACAGACGTAATAATATATGGGATATTGGTTTGGTACCGACAAAGGATTCAACTCTACCTCCATTAATCAGTGCCCTTGAAGGTTATATTATTGGTGATAAATTAGTTCAGGGAACCAATTCAAATGATGGTAATTCTCTCTTTTTTCTACTAATAATCCATGGACTAAATTTAAATATGTACCTTAGTTGAGTCAGTCTTGTTTCTCTTTTTAATTTGTAGTGATCTTCATTTAGTGGCAGTATAACTCACTGCTTGAAAAAATTTATCTGGAACCGAGACTGCACGAAACGCACTGCACCGCATCGGTCCCGAATAGTACCGGAACCGAGATACAGGGTACAGGTACCGGTCCAAAAAATAAGAACCGAGGTTAGGGAGGTACAGGTACTCGGTCTCGGCAAGAACCGAGCCGAACCGTACCGTGTGCACCCTTAGTTTTGGAAGAGTGAGGAAAATGTTTAAAAGAGGAATAGAGGGGCCGTGGATATTCTAGAGAGATGAATAGATTAATAAAAGAGATTTTTACGGAGATATTTTTGGGATTAGCATTTATCATGTATTTCTTTCTTTTTTTTAGCAGCAATTCTCGTTTTTTATATTAGATAAAATTAATTATTACACCTATGTCAAAGGTTATTTGTGTAATCAAACTCTTAAAATGGATAATTATGGGTTTTCTATATCTACAATCTTATTGACGGGTTTGTAATACACAAAAAAAATTAAATGGGCTAGAAATAATTTCCCCCATTCTAAAAATACCAAGTTATTTTTTTTATTTCCAAATATATTATGTACCGCCATAAACGCGTACCAACTTCCAAGAATATTCATTTTATTAAGAAAAAAATAAGATAAGGAAGGTTAAAAATATAATGCGTTTATTAAGAAAAAAATAATATAAAAAAGATAATAAATATAATTAAGGAGAAAATAAGATACTTTCTCTATGACTCATATATTAAGAATCCTAGTTGTAATGGAAATTCTTATGATTTTTCTTCTGTTATGGAAATTCTTGGATTTTTCCTAAAAATAACTACCCTAAAGATCTTCTAAGATTTTTTAAAAATTATATATGTTGATTTTCCTTTTACATGGTAATTCTCGTTTTTTTTCTCAAAAAAAAAAATTGACCGGGCCCTCACAAAAGATATTTATAGATTTTGCCATTAATCAAGGTCCGATTTCATTAACTATTAAAAATTGACTACCACGAAATGTAAGGGGGCTAACTTTGATTTGCCAATCAGAGCGAGGGTTCTGTTTCACCGGACAATGGGAAGGGAGGTTTTTGTAACTCTCAACGTGGTGTGAGAGATGTGATTGGGTGTTTAGGTTGTTGATTTTTGATAAATACGAATATATTAGATATCTAAAAATATTTAACATATTCTGTATATAAATATTTGGCAATATATTATATATATATATATATATCTTATACTATAAGAAGTGTCCCCTCTAGAGTATCCGAGAAGTATCCCCTACCATTTTCGTAATTAATAAAAAGGGACACTTTAAATGGGGTGTCTGATACGTATCCCCAAGTGTCCAAGTGTCCGACACTGATACGGCGTCCGACACGGATACGTCACCGGTTTTGAGGTGTCCGTGCTTCATAGGTTTCATCCTACGTTCTATGATGATTCACCAGTCTTTCGCTCGAGCGCCAACGTTTGAGGATAGCTCGTCCGCCTAACATCAAACGCTCGCTACATCCTCCAACTCATTGAACAAACCAACAAATTTGTTGGTTTGAACATCCATTTTTCATGTTTGTTTATTCCATAGTGGGAGCAAAATGAACAAACTATCATGTTTGTTCATTCCATAGGAACCGTTTCTTAGTCTGCCTAATTTAAGGAGGAAAATAAGGGTGTGGAAATAACAGTCTCTGAGTCCTAGTTAGCAATTCGCCGAATCATTCGCGAATCTTCGTACATCTATAGTCTGCCCAATTTAGGGAGGAAAATAAGGGTGTGGAAATAACGGTCTCTGAGTCCTATTTAGTAATTCGCCAAATCATTCGCGAATGCGAATCTTTACGTACGTAGCGGTCGTTACCGAATCAAACGGGCGTCCGATTGAAACATTTTCTGCCTTGTTTCCGTGTTTCCAAAAAATTGTCTACGGAGAGACTCGAACTACTAGCATATAACTCCATGAACCTTGCTCCACTTGTGAAAAATACTTGAATCCCCCTACTATATGGGTTCAACATATACAAGCCCCTCAAAGTGGATCCTCCACTATCAACTCCACACTTTCTATTTTTGATATTTCTAGGCCCGTAACTTTTATTTTTGGGGCCCGGTTTTGAATTATCCCTGATTGCCGACGTCAAGACTTTCTTTAATAAAAGTGAAAATACCCAAAATAACCTCCAAGTATTTATAGTCGTTTTATAAATGTAAATGTAAATGTAAATCCAATTCAAGTTAGGTTTTAGCTCTCTATTCTCTTCTCTCGATTATTTTTCTTTCAGAAAGTTAATTAGGTTGATTTCTTCTACACAAATTGTTGCATCAAGAACAAGAGTTCGTTAGTCTATTGATGTGTTGAAGACGAGACGAAGAACAAGGATTCATTGTTGATTTTTCTCAATTTATTGATGTTATTTATTGATTTCGATTTGACGAGTTTGAGACGATGCATTCAAGAACAACAAATAGGTTCGTATCAATTTTGTCTTCTGTTTGTATCGAATAGGTTTGATTCATTACTTTTTCCGATTGATTGTTTGATGTCTATCTTCTACCGATAGATGATTTTTGTTTTGTTTCGATTTTATTGAGTCGAGAAGAGGAATAAGTTGGAATAGAGAAATCAACGTAGGTACGAATAATTCAACCGATTTTTGATCTATTTTTCAATTCAACTGATTTTTTATTGTTACAATTGCGATCTAGTTTTTTCACTTTTTTATTTGGTTTTGATACTGAGTATGTTTTTGTTGATGCTTACACAGGTTTGGTTGATACCGAGAAGAGGAATAGTAAGAACATTGTTTCAGAAGTAAGAAAACAACAAATCTAGGTAAGAATTTTATTTTGTTTTGATTTCAGATCTGTTTTCAATTTTTTTTTTGAATTATTTATTCTTCTTGCATGTCCGATCTCGTTAATTTTTGTTGATACTCGAGAGTAGTATGAAGAAACAATTTTGTTTCAAAAGAGAACAAGTTGGGCTTTGATTTGTTGGACATGTCTTGTTTTTTTGTTACAGGATGTGTAACTTTAGGTTACACATATATATCCCGTTGTATTTTTAAGCATGTGTAAGGAAGATGCAGATGTTATTTAGTTGCAAAGATGTGTAATTTTAGTTTACACACATATATCCTGTTTTTTGTATTTTAAGCATGTGTGAGGAAGATGCACATGTTTTTTAGTTGTAGCATGTGTAATTTTAGTTTACACATATGTATCCCGTCGTATTTTAAGCATGTGTAAGTTGAAGTTACACATATATGTCCCGTAACATGTTTATGTGTAAATAGGTGTATCATCTCGTATCTTTTACTCATATTTAGCTTGCCGCATAGAATATACTTTTCACGAGGGGCAACGCCCGAGTGAATTGCGTTCTCATTTTAAAATTTTGATATTGTTATTGTGTGTATTGATATTTTTTAGGTTTTCATGGATTCCGTTAGTTGCGCGCTGTTAGTTGCATTGTCGTTGTTCGCTACTTTTCAGATTTTATTACCCTGCGTGTTAATACTGATATCAGACTTGAAGAGTTTAAGGAACAAGTTTGCCGGGAATGGAAGCATTTTACTCCTCTTGGTATTACTTTCTTCTTTCGAGAAAGTGGGAAAGATTTCCCGCTTGACTGTGATTATTCGTTGCAAGCTCTTATATCCATCACAAATAGTAAACAAAAGACCGTTGTTGATATTTTCTTGCAAAATGTTCCTCGTGTGGCATCTTCCTCCAACTCTAGGGCAGATTCTTCTATTTCTAGCGGGTCTAGTAGTATGTGTTCGTCCGTAAACAATCTTACCGTTGGAATGTATTTGGAAGATAAAAGCAAGCCTCGCGAAACCTTTGTTATCGGATGGTTGGCCCAATGTTCTTGGTGAGATTGGTCATGTGTTTGTTGAAGGAGTTAAGCAAGTCGTGGTTGCTTACACCAAGTATCGTCTTCGCACCGGTTTCAAAATGATTGTAACTCACAATGAGCGTTCTAGGTTCACGGCTAAGTGTGCAGATGAAAAATGCTGCTGGAAATTCCATGCAGCTTCTATTGATGAGAGGAACGAAATGTTTTGTAGGTTTTCATTGCTCATTATCTAATGCTTAGCACATGTTATGTGTTGTTACAAAGATGTGTAACTTTGGTTTACACATGATGTTTTTTGCACCATATTGTTTTTTGGTTTGAATTTTTTATATTTTGTATTAACATCTCCGTGTCAGGTCTTATAACCCCGAGCACATTTGTGGTGCCGGTGGGCGCAACTTGAACCAAACATACTCCACCAGCTTTCTCGTCTAGTTTGATTGAGGAAGAAGTTCGCAAAAATCCTCACAAGAAGCCCAACCAAATTGCCGCCGATTTCCGCACCAATTATGGGATTAACATGGAGTACTATCGTGCATATAATGCTAGGGAAAAGGTTTATGAGACGATTTATGGCGACGATGTCAAGTCCTACTCGCATTTGGTATGGTATATTAATGCTATAAGGGAAACCAACCCCGGTAGCGTGATAAAGTTTGAACGTGAAAATAAACAGCTCCAACGGATTTTCATCGCATTTGTCGCATGCATCAAAGGGTACCGGTTTTGTCGTGCAATGGTATACTTGGATACTACTTTCCCATCGGTACATTCAAAGGTTGCTTGATGGCAGCATCGGGATCAATGGTGGTAAAGGTATGTTTTTTTTTTTTTTTTTTTTAACAACTTCGCTTGACAAATAACCGAGTTACACATGTGTAACTCTCGTTACACATTACTTTACCCAAAGGTGTAACTAAGAAAATATCATCTCGTAGCCCTTAAGTTACACATTTGTTTTAGCATGTGTAACTTGTATTTACACATTGTTTCGTTTGTGTGAAACTTATTATTCTTCGATTATGCACAATTTTTTTTTGTAGGATTTTTCCCCTTGCTTTTGCACTAGTCGATTCTCCGAGACTATCGACAACCGGGAGTGGTTTTTGAGGAATTTGATCAAGTTGTTGGTGATGGGAGGCCAATCACCTTCCTTTCTCGGATCGCCATGAAGGACTCTTGCGGTGGTGTTCCACTTGTCTATCCAGATGGGTTCCACAGCCTTCGCTACTATCATTTGACGAAAAATATACCCATCACCGCAAATGCATCCTAGGTATTCGCTTGTGATGGACCATTTCCGAGAGGCGACATACTCACTCACCCGAAAACCATGCGAAAGCCATACGTAAGATTAGAGACTTGAACTGCAATTGGGTGGCTGATTACATCGAGACCATCCCACCCGAATCATATGCGAATGCCTATTTCAAAGGTTGTCGTTATGGACGAACATCTAGTACTCTAGCGTAATCCGCCAATAGTGGGTTCTCGGTTCACAAGAAGATGCCTCGCATCCGCTTCTTCTTGATCAGTGTTAATTAAGTGTGTGTGTGTGTTTTGTTGTTTGTCGTCTTTTTATTTCATGTTTTGTCACTTTATGTATTCATCATTTTTTTTTCCTTTTCGATTAGAGGAAAATAATGTGTTTGATGGCAGAAAGGCCGTGAAATTGGTGCTAATATGATGACTCCATTAACCCCGAGTATGAAGAAAAGCTTGTGGCTCTTCAAGATGAAGGTTTGGCTTGGGAAGTATTGGTTGCTAGTCCTACCGTGTTTGAAGTTATTAGCGAAAGGTCTCACATGGTGGACCTTGAACACGAGACTTGCACCCGTCAAAGGTTTGATTTCTTATGCTTTTTCTTTCTCTCTCGTATGTTCTTTTTCTCCTTTTAAGATTAGATATATGCATGTGTAAATACTAGTTACACATATATTTTGCAAGTGTAACTTAAAGATACACATCCGTATATATGCACTCGTAATATCTAATTTTGAGTGTTTTATGTTTTGTATGTGCAACTAATCGATTTTTTGTTTTGTTTTTGTTTTTTTCAAGGTGGCGCGTATATGGTTTTCCTTGTGCTCATGCTCTTGCAGCCATACGGAAGATTAAACGTGAGGCTATTGATTTCATTTCACCATATTTTACAAGCGACTATTTTAGGAAGACTTATATGCATGCCATCCAAACCGATTCCCAACTACAACAGCCTCGTTGAATATCATCCGGATAACACCGTCATCCCGCCTACCGTGAAGAAGCCACCGTGTAGACCCCAGAAAGAGGATTATAAGTAAACGTGAGAAAAAGGTGAAGAGAAAAGTTCGTTGCAAAGAATCGCAAGGAAACAGTCACAACAAGGCAAAGTTGGTGAATCCTCAAGTTCACACCTCACTAGATTGAGCCTACCAAAGTTCATTTCTGCAAGTAATGATTTTATGTGTGGATTCTTTTTTTTTTTGTCTTGGATTGTTTTTTTTAGTTTTCTTCATTTCGGTTCGCATGGACCAAACGTTTTTATTTTTCCGCAACGTTGATTATGTGCAAGGATCTATTCATTCGATTTTATATTTTGTCGCTAACAGCTTGAAATGCGCTTTATTCTATTTTTTTGATTTATTGTGTATGTCCGATCGCTGGTCAAATGCTTGTGTAACTTCGATCGATGTGTAACCGTGGTTACATCTGTTGTTAATGCATGTGTAACATTAGCTTACACATGATAAATGCGGTTTAAATTTATTTTATTTTGATTTATTGGGCAAGTCCTATCAATGTCTTGTGTAACTTCGTTTACACTCAAATATATGGATGAGCGAAAATGTAAATAATCCAAACGGTGATTCGAACTAGCAGGATGTGTAATCGCTAGTTACACATCCCGGGATATAAAGTGCGAAGACGATACTTAGCCGTGAATGTGTAACTTCGCTTACACTCAAATATATGGATGTGTAACCGTGGTTACATCGCCGTGAATGCATGTGTAATATTAGGTTACACATGATAAATGCATATGTAAACTCAGGTTACACCTAAAGCATCATGTTAAGATGTGTAGTTACTTACCCTATTGCATACTTTATGAAACCTGTACACACAGCTGTAAAAGCTCTAACAAGATAAAAGTTTTTAATTCAAAGAATTTCAATCCAAAAATATTTTCAAAACCAAGAACTCGCTAAAATCTACTAACCGATGAAATTTAAAAGTTTCTAACAACATATTTTCCAAGTCTAACATCTCGCTTTGTGGCTAACAACATATTTGCTAGTATAGATTTTTTCTAATCCTAATGACCGCTTTTACGCATCTCTCGAATGGATCCGAAAGAATCTTGTATAGCATGCTTCCTCTCATGCGGTTGAGCTTGTCACCCACCATAGCATCATACTTGAGGTTAATTTTTTGTCAAGTGGTTTATTCTTCATCCCGATCTTCATGTAAGCGCATACACATGGAAGACAACAGAATTGTACCTTGTGGGGCGAAGCCAAATACTTGGTCTTTTCATTCATCCCAAGAGCATAAGGACACAAGAGTCTCAGTTCTGTAGTAATTGCAAATGCATATTTCTTGGCTTGAACAAGGTGTTCACTCTTGAGTTCCTTAACGTTTGATGAGTTCATGTAGGACCAAGCATTAGAGCTTTTCAACTCATACTCCAGCAGTGTGTAGTGTGTGTTGTTGTTGCACATTGGGGCGAAAAGTCTGACTGCATCGTTCTTGTACTTGACATACTCCTTCGCAAGCTTTGGAATCCAAAATTTCTTGAATTCTGCGTAATCGCTCAAGTACGTGATCCGCAAAACCATTTGGAATGTCAAACTCACATTTTTAATCAAAAGTTTTACAAATGAACAAGTGATTATGTAAAACAAGTTACACATAGGGGCTTGGGTTTTTCACACTAGAAAATAAGAATGTGTAACTTCAGATTACACATTATAAATGTTTGTGTAACTTCTGATTACACATTATAACCGCATTTGTAACTTCGATTACACATTATAACTGTTTTCCGACATAAAAAAATCATAATCTTACAACACACACTACACATTATAAATGCAATAAGATTTCAAATGTATCAAGTACTTACGTATGCTTGTGGCGACAGAATATCGCTTTGTCATACTTGTCGTTAGAGTTCATCTTTGTCCTCAATCGCCGATGTAGAAGTCGATGAATTCCGACTCTAAGAAGGATTCTTTCTTGGTAAGTCAGTAGCATTAGTTCTCCGATATATTAAACAAACCGGGTACCATTTTTCGTTGTTTCAATCCAAGTAATGTCTCGCATTACAAAGAAGTAAACTATTATTAATCAACATAATGTAATCAAGTAGTAATATACAACAAACAATCAATAACGTAATCAAGCCTACTTGGAGTCAAGCTACTTACGTTTTCGGATGAGTATGGAAATATTCAACCACTTTCTCCTTTTTCTCGCCTTCCAAACCTTTCGATAACTTCTTTAACCTTTCACATCCTTTCTCATTGTTCCGTCATCTTCTTCAAAGAACCTCATACATTCTTTCTTCTTCTCGCTCTTGAATCGCTGGTCCATTCTTTCTTTTTCCACTTCTGGAACAACGGCCATTATTTCTTCATTAACACTCTTCTTAATCTTCTTCGCCCTCTTTTCATACCGCTTCGATCTTGTGTTGGAATTTTTCTATTCTCAAAGACACGTTGTTGTATGAATGCTGGTTGGTTTTCTCTTATTGTATTCGCAACTTCCTTCAAAGAACTCTCCCGCAGTAGTGGAGTTTTATCTATTCCAAGGCTAAAAAAGTTCCCTTGTGTTGTAGTCGCAAAAAAAAAAAAAAGGCAAAATCTCAAGAATTAGCACATGTATGTAACTTAAAGTTACACAAGCCAAAATAATAATGTATCGTGTGTAACCTCAAGATGCACATGCTTTTTACAATGTGTAACTTGAAGTTACACTTCCATTACAAACAAAACAAGCCAAAATAATAATGTAATGGATGTAACCACAAGCTACACATGCCTTTTGCAATGTGTAACTTGAAGTTACACTTCCATTACAAACAAAACATAAAGGAAAAATAAAACGGAAGAGTGGTTACCACTTGAGCTAGGTTCTCGCATTCTCCATCACCGCAGTCCAGTTCACTTTTGTTAATGTCACCGACAATCTCATCAAGCATTTTACTCACTTCAAAGATCCGTCATATCGTAGGGTTAGCTTCTAGTTGCACCAACATGTAGGTCCGAGCATGGTCGCCGTGTTTATGTGTTGTAGCAGCTTATCACCATGGAGTCCTCAAACCGTGTTGAAGCAAAACTATCGTCGATAGTTTCGATGTTGGCCGAGTTGGAGCAATAACCAAACCGTCACCAACAGCTATGTGTGTCTCTTCAATGACATTTGCATCATCACCTATGGCTTTTCACGCGGCTCAACCACAACACCACCTTCTCGCATCTTTCTTTGTGCCTCATCAGCAGCATGCGTCTCTTCATCGCCTTTCTTCGCGCCTCATCAACAACACCCGCAGAGTGCGCTTTTTCTTACTAGCGGGCTTCTTCTTTTGATGAGCCTTGCGCCCTCTCGCAGAAGTTTGAGCTTGCAGAATTTTTGGCGTATTTCCACCGCTGTGCTCATACATGGAACTCGCACAAGCATTGAAATGAGAATTAGGATGATGATTATGATGTTAAATTTTTTTAATAAAATTTCAAGAAGAATATATCATGTGTGATTGATCAAGCTTCGATAACTAGCATGTGTAACTTCATGTTACACATGAGTATGGCATGGATACCTAGTGTAACATGCAGTTACACATGCATCTAACTAGTGTAACCAGATGTTTCACATGCATATAGCATGTGTAACTAGGGATTACACATCCATATGATTAGTTTACTCAACAATAATCAAGTGTAATCAAGTTAAACAAGCATATTAAAACTGAACAACTAAAATATGAACCTAAAAATGTTCAAAGACCTTAGTGTCAACTAATTGGGTACCTCTATCAAGTTAAAGAAGCATATTAAAAATGAACAACTACTTACATTCTTCATGGAAGGATTTTTCCGTGTCATCTTTTCTTTCTCTTGCCACTCTCTTTCTGACTCTTCTTCTTCATGTTCACTACTTCCATGCTCGTAGTTCCATCTCCTTGTTGATCGCTTGCTCCATGCAAGAACTCTACTTCTTCATGCTCAAGCAGCTCCACGATCAGCACCTCCATGTCCAAAGATCTTCATGTTGCATAAACTCTTCCCCGGGTCACTTTGTAAGGATCAATACCCATTGCTTGCATAATTTGGCAACTAAAATTGTGAATCTTGAATTTCACTGCTCCCCCGAAAGGTCCGCTTCGATATTCCTTCTCTTGCAATTGCATACACCGCTTTAAACATTGCTTGGTTTGCTTGCAGTTGCTCTTTCAGCTTGTCCATTCTCAATGGTTTGCGCTTTCACCACCTTTGCAGTGTCGCCCTTGCTGGGTACCACGGTTGATATACCTAGTCGCTTCTCAAGTCATGGAAAACTCAACCACAAAGCTAGGAGTTGGCTGCAATTAACAGATGGAGAGGTTAAAAAGAGATAGCAAAAACAGTTGAACATTCTAAATGTACAAATTTTCAGCTTGTATGTGTAACTTAAAGTTACATAAAACATTTTTATATGTGTAACCTATAGTTACACATATAAATTGAATTCATCGGGTGTTATGTTTGCATGTGTAACTATAGGTTACACAAGCACATTTAAATGTGTAAATTATAGCTACACATGACAATTCGATTACATCAAAGTTTTATCTAAATTATATTGATATTACCATAAATTTACAAAACATAAACCAACTAACACTTACCGAAAACTCGTCATGTCTCGTTATAGAAATGTAATCCAAACTGTATAGATCCCACCTTCCAACCCGCGGGATATCTTCTTCGTGGTTTGCAACTTTCGGGATTGAGCCTTCCGGTGCATGTTCAAGAAACAATATCTCGCAACATATATAAATTTTAATTAGTCGAGCAAATAATATTAAAATAAAATATCCCTAACATAACATAACACTAAAAGTGCTGGAATAGAAATTACACACAAGCTTTACCAAGTAAGTACCGCACACAAGCCTTCACATTTGCCAAGCAATTAATATTATCATGAATTTCTTCAAACAAGTGCTCGTGTATTAAGTCGTGCCAAGACACCTTGAGCACCGTCTCATATGTTTCAACGACACTAAGATATTTCACATTCACTCCATTAGCATTTATGTCTCCAAAAATAATACACAAAGAAAGATAAAAACCTATCAAACAAACTAGATCCTTATCATCAATTTTCTTTCTTCGCCCACTTTTTTCTCCTTTTGGTCATAAGTTGTTTTATCTTCTCTAAAATTTTTGTCTTAGTCACCGTTGTCCGATGTGTCGTAGACTTAATATCGGTGAAGAACTTGTTGTACAAAACATTGTCAGTCAAATCCTTATGAGAAAAGTTCTTTAATAGCTTTTGACCCTTTCTACTTCCAATCCTTTGCATGTAAAATAAACCAACCAAACTTTGCACGTGTAGACTCTATAAACTTATCATCACCAAACTTGAAAGAACAAGGTGTGTCACAATCCATATCAGCAGTTCAAAAGCTTCAATACGCCGCTTTTGTTGGTAGTGATTTGTTTTGTTGTACTTGGTACAACCGCATCATACTCATCGTAATACATCATTACGAGCTTACCGTAAGCAACTCTTAAAAGATATCTCCGAGCCCCGTCACCAATCCTATAGGTTTTATCACCTTTACCAAATCCTTAATGGCATTCAAGGATTGCCTTAATTTTCCAGACACATCACACACAAAAAAATAGCATGAGTCAAGATTTTGTGTACTTAATAAATACACTCCTTTATAACCGCAAAATCAAATTCATGTCATAAACTATGTGTATTTTCCAAGTACACAAACCGAATCATTCTATTATGTGTTGTGTAACCTCAATTTACACATGCATAAGAATCAGATTTGCCGTGTAACTATAAGTTAATCGACCACAAGGCAAGTCGTTGATGAGATTTTGAATGTGTAGCTTGTAGTTAC
Source organism: Papaver armeniacum (assembly GCA_023531295.1). Lineage (NCBI taxonomy): Eukaryota > Viridiplantae > Streptophyta > Magnoliopsida > Ranunculales > Papaveraceae > Papaver > Papaver armeniacum. Next base: position 83,703 of record JAJJWW010012484.1, read on the forward strand.
ACAGTCAATTGGAAAGTTAGTGTTGATATTTTCAATGTGTAAATTATAGTTACACATACACAAATCAATCAATATATAACCCATTGTAGAGTCATTGGTGAGATTGTTTAAAGTGTAACTTATAGTTACACATGCCCTTAGCAAGTCACAGAGATTTTCCATGTGTAACCTATAGTTACAAATCTAGGCTCATTTCTATAAGATTTTTAATGTGTAACTATAAGTTACACAATCAATATACAAACCATGCTCTATTTCTATAAGATTTTTAATGTGTAACTCTTATTTACACACTCTCTATTTCTATGAAAATTTACAAGCATATCATGAGATCAAATTTAGTTCATGACATCATCACAAGCAAAATTCGAAGTGAATCAAATTTAGTTCATGACGAGATTTTCCATGTGTAACTTATAGTTACACAACCAATTGGCAAGTTAGTGTTGAGATTTTTAATGTGTAAATTATAGTTACACATCAAAACATGAGATTCCAAATGTGTAAATTATAGTTACACAAATTTCGAGGCGACATCTTGAATGTGTAACTCACAAGAATATATGCTCATTTGTATGTGTAACTTCAAGTTACACACTCAATATACATACCACAATACAAATGGTTAGATTTTGAATGTGTAACTTCAAGTTACACAAGGCCTTGTTTGTATAGTTAAACATTCAAAGGCATTTTCACTAGCATGATATCACAACAACACGTATACTCAAATAATTTCACATCTAAGTACCTCTTAAAGCATCCGCTCTGTGGGGATTCCTTCTTCCTTGCGCCATTTTAGTTCACAAAATGTAAATTGAATCAATCTGCAGCTTTAACAAAGAAGAAAACATCAATTTGCGTAGTCCTAAACTCCTAAACATGAGATTCAAATGATACATCAACAGTAAATCATCAAGTAAACCTAACCCCTAAAACCAGAGAGGAAAAGTAGAAGATCCAAAACAGATTCAAACCTCTCGTCTGCCTTCTTCTCCTTTCTTCGTATTCTTCTTCTTTCTTCGTCTTCTTCTTCTTTATTCGCCTTTGAATTAACATATCAAAAACAAATCAAATACAGATCAAAAACAGTTCCAAAAACAGCTTGACATCGTGATTCATCAAAACAGATCAAAACTAACAGATTCAAATCAAAACATACCTAGTGATTCATCGTCGAGTATTTCATCAACAAGAATCATTAACAACGGCGATTTAGTTTTTGAATCTCAAATCAAACTCAAACTGTTTTTTGGTTTTGAATCTGAAACTGTTTCAATATGTTTCTTCTAATTAGGGGTTAGCAGTTTCAGCAGATGATGAATAGGTTCAGCAGATGATGATGATTCAGCAGATGATGATGATTCAGCAGATGATGATGAATATGTTTCTTGATTTTTAGGTTTTTTTTGATCTCGAACTGTTTTCGAGTGAGTGAGATTTGTTTTTCTCTCCTGGTAAATGAAATAATGGCTTCGAACGAGAGAAAGGTAGGTGATGTTTATTATATACTCGAGGCTAATTTAGTCTTTTCGCTTTCATTAATTTTTTTTTTTAATTCTGGGCCTGTTTTTAAAACTCTTTAACTAGGGGCCTCATATTATGGGTTATACATGGGTGGGGCCTTAGCCTAATTTTCTCTCTTTAATCATATTTGCAACCAGAACCAGTTTGAGGGCACCCGAACAATCCCACCCTCGCAGCAGCAAATTTTCTTTGAAGTTTTGTAGGTAATGGGTTCAGAATTAAAAACCCTAACTCAAATTGACGGAGAAACAAATCAGCTTCAGAAAAGACAGAAAATTGAACCAAATCCAGAAACCCTAGTATCGCATAATGAATACCAGTCTCAGAATCTACCAATACAAAATTCAGACCACGTTTATTCTCAGAGTTCTAGGTATGTAGGATTTCATGGACAAGATCATAATACGAATGCCATTGAAATTGCTGCTCAGGATGCTGTTCTTCGTGAACAGGTAAGTTTCTTTCTGTTTCATTATAATTTAAAGTTTGTATCCTTTTACTAAGATTTATTTGTTCTACATAATCTTCAGGAATTGGCTACACAACAAATTATACATACTCAAAGGTAAGTTTTAGGGTTCAAATTCAGTGGTTTTTTCTTCTTTACGAATTCAGTTTCCCGAGTTTGAAGTTTAATTTTAATTCTTAGTGTTATATGTTTGAGCTCAGAGAAGCAAGAGGTGGTGGAGATGATGCTGTAGAAGCTGACAGAGATATTCTTTCAGGAAGATATGACTCAACTGCTATAAAGGTTTAAAATGTATTGCAATAATTCTTTTCATCGAATTTATAATCTTTATTACATGTATTTATGCTGTTTGGTTATTTTGTTCTTAGGGGCATCTGTTGAGAATGACTACTGATCATCGTGCAGAAATTGCTTCTAAACGTGGCAATTCTGGGTTGCATGGAAAAGGTAGGTTTTGGAGTTTGCTATTTTTCAATATGGATGTTTCAATGTGGGAATTTCACATCTTACATTAAGTGAATCTTAGGCAGTATGCACATATTGTACCGCAAATTGGACCTCTTTTTATGATCTCTATCTTTATCTGTATTCTTTTGGCGAGACTTTAGGTAAGCCATTTGAGGCTTTTCCTTTGTTCACCATTTAAATTCCCAACATATCCCACTATGTTTATGAACACACTCTTATTGCACTTTTCTTAGGCTGACAGCCTGCTGATGTTTTCTTTTCTCCTAATTACGAAGATAATGTTTTGTCGTAAGTAAAGGTCAAATTGTCAAACCTTTGCCTATCATTATGCTAGTCCTAAACCCAAGTAATCTTTGCAATGTGCATGCACGTAGTAGTCTAGTGCACGATAACCATTTGTTGCTTATTATTTTGTGTATGATATAAAAACTTAGCCATTGACTTTCTTAGAGGCGAATGCTCATTCTATTTTTTAATTGATCATTCTGCTGATTCTTTTTCTTTTTCCCTTTCCCTATGTTAGGCAACAATGAAATTGGAAATGGGTATGGTACTCCAGGTGGAAGTGCTTACTATGGTGCCTCAAGGCCTTCTACTACCACGTCCAGTATGCTCCAAATATCTGTTTCCTTAGTTCATGAATTGTGATTTGTAGTAGGTTAGTGCTCCTGTCTTTAATGCTTCACCAAATTCTGGAGGTGAATCATGAAATTGGCCAAAACCTTCCAGATCAGGAGAAAGACTCGAGTCAAAGGATTCAACAAAGGAGTTGCCTGAATATTTGAAGCAAAGGCTGAAGGCCAGAGGAATTCTTAAATGGACACAGGAAAAGGGAGTTTTGTAGCTTCTCCAAATGTAAGCTATTTCAACCTTTTGGTAACATAATTGTCTTTTTCTTTGGATAACCTAAACCTAAAGATTCCAGAACCTGTCTGCGTAGCTAAGTCAGCGTTTACATAATTTTGAAAAATGCTCTTTAGATTTTGTAGTTGTTGTAAACCTGGTTAAATAGTTCCAGTGCCCAATGAAACATTTAAAGATGAACCGTTAACCTCACTGTTTACTGACACTTGCCTAACCCATGGGGGGTATAGTCTATGTCACTCCAGTGAGGCGTTGTCACAGGTGACACCTAGGCAACATAACGTACATGTATAATACCTGCTACACCTGTGTTAACTTTATACATTTTCAAGCAGTGATCCTCCGCATCAGTTGCTTAGTTTCACCAGGCAAAATTATGTTGTTGCTTAAACAAATTAGTGTTTTGAGAAAAAGTTAAATATGTCACACAAGAAACACTATTGGCTGCTGTTGAAGTTTAAGATGTGGAATGTGTCTGCACGTCATCTTAGAGGTGCCTAGTGCAAAAACATAACATATCTTTAAATCTCCAGCTAGTTACTTCCTTATCAAGTTGTTGAAAGCTGTATGACTCTCAACCATTCTTGTTGGAAATCTGTTAATTATTTAAGTCTAGTCTTCTTTATCTCTTTGATTATTTGATGACCTTACTAATAATTTGTTAAAACAATCAACTTTCAGAAGTTGGACATACAGCCAAATCAAGCCACTGCTGTGACAAGGTTGCCACCTGGATGGGTCAGTCTTCTTTGTATTATTACTATTGATGTTCACCATATCCTGGCTCTGTGTTTGCTACAGCCACTTCTTAAGCTTTTGCTTCAAATTGATTTTCTTTTCAGTTTGTAAGGGCAGTCTGAGTCTTTGTATTACTTTCTCTAAGGTTTCCATCTTCTTATTTCTCTATGAAAATTAGGGAGCCCTCTTTTCCAATATATATGAATGTTTCTTGTTCTTTCATGTGTAGGTGGAGGCGAAGGACCCAACATCCGGTTTCATATTACTATCAATGAAAGTACTGGGAAACCCAATGGGAGGTTCCTTCTGAGAATTTTGGTAGTGGACAACCTCCATATTTACCTCCACAACAAGATTGGATTGAAACATTGGATGAAACATCAGGTGGGTGGTAGATTGGTTCTTTTTTATCATTTAGTTTAAATGAGTGTTGGAAAAATACTTAGAGTTCTTTTCTTCCAACAGGTTGCAAATACTATTTCAATACAAAAACACATGTATCACAATGGGAAGTCCCAGAATCACTAAAGAAGGTTCCCTTGCAGCCCAATAACTAGACGGCTTCTAGGAATACAGTCAACAATAATGGGTCAAGCTCATCCTTCATGCAAATTAAATGCATGGGATGTGGTGGATGGGGATTGGGTCTTGTCCAAGCTTGGGGCTACTGCAATCATTGCACCAGGTATAGCTGAAATGGTGCTTTGCATCTCCTTCTTTCTCTCTCTCCTTTATATTACATGTTTACAAGGATGTGGCCTGTGAGTTTTGCATTCTCAATTCAGTATGGTATAAACCGTATAGCTAACTCAACTAACAATGCTCCATTCTGAATTTAGTATAACATCACCCAAGTGTTGCACATAATTCGACATGTCTTTAGGAGGTATAGAACCATGCGTGAACTGACCCACACCTATAGCAGCCAACTAAACCACAAAAAGCTAAAACACAGCTCCAATGTTTTTGTATTTCTTTGATTCTTCGTTCTTTTAAGATTTTTTGTTAATGAAAAATCAGATTGACAAGAAGTCAGAGTGTACTGCTCCTGAATAACTTTAAGTTTTGAAACTGTTCATGAACATAAATACTAGACAAAGAGCATTTGGATACCAAAGGGAAAAAAAGAGTAGAGAATAACATTTGTTGCCTATCTCAAAATTGTTCGAGATTCGAGTAGGACTGTTTATTATTACATCACTTAAAATGCTGCAGTTAACCTGTCACCATAAAACCAGATCTGGCCATTCAATATTTCTTCATGCAAAGACCTTGTGGATGAGTCATGTAGAGTAACCAAGTGGTATGAAGATTTGGAGCCTTTTTGACAATATAAATAATACTTGACATACTTTTGATTAAGTACTGTGGATAAGCGTGCAAAGGGTCCCAAGTCGAATGCTTTTCATATCTTGGATTAACTACTATTGGGATAGTTTCCATGTTTATGGGTATCCTATTATTCAGTGCACTATTTTCATGTTGAAGCTTTATATTGAGATTGGAGCTTGGTATTTCTTTTCAAAGTTATCTTCTAGTGCTTCCTTCATTTTTTTCTGCTGTATTTCCATTCCAAGTGATTGGTCGGTCCTCTTTATTTACGTTAGTAGACCTGGTTTGATATTTTACAGTTGTTAAACTAGTTGAAAGTTCCTACATATTTTCGTTTTATTGAGAATATCTCATTAATCTTAATATCAGGGAGTTTATTGATCATGCGTTCTTGACTTATTACTATGATGCTTGTTCTTCCTCTAAAGGAATTTGTAATCTTACAGATATCAACCTGCATAGTGTTCCTCATTACTCTGTTTTCACTCAGTTAAAGCTTCTGATAAGGTGGCTACTAGTTACAAATCTGAAATCTGGAATTTTTAATGTTTTTTTATTGCAGGGTTCTCAATCTTCCTTTATCAGCAGCACTTCCCAATTATAATAGTCAACATCCATTCAGCAATACTGCAAATAATAGAGAAGACTCGAACAAGATAGTATCAAATAACAGGTAAAGCTGGATTACATTTAACCATTAATGGGCGTCGGGTTTATGGCTGTGCAACCAGCTAAGCATTTATTGGTTTTTCTAGTTTGTTATATTCATGTTTGAAGATATCCTGAAAATCAAAAGGAACATCTGCTCTTTTTAGAAACCACAGAAGAAATATGTGTTGATTGAACTTAATGATTTCATTTTCTTTTCTAGGCCCAGTTCAAAACCCCCTGTGGGCAAGGGTATTAAAAGTTTCAACAAGAAGCGAACACAAACTGAGGATGATGAGTTGGATCCTATGGATCCAAGGCTTATTCTGACGCATCACGTGTGGCTGGTAATGTAATGTGTCTGCTATTCAAAGTTCTCACGTGTTCTTATGCCTTTGTAGTATGTGCTGCCACGGCAATGTTTCAGAAAATAACCACATCGCCTTTTACATCTTCAATATTCAGGGTTGTCGGTCTTAAGGAGTATAACCACGAGCCGCAGATACCACTGCAACGGCATGTACCCTAGGATCCATTTTTTTCTTTTTTGTATATGCAAAGATATATCCTATCATGCATTAGAATTAGATTCAAATCTCCGATTCTTCAATGACATGTTAATTTACCCTGCTCTAGATTGTCACGAAACAATTTAACGCCACCTGTGTGAACGTCGGTACCCAAGGTAATGATGGTAAGATAAACTTCACTGGAATATAAATAGCTATGGGAATGTAAATCCTTGAGCGAAAGAAGTTGCTAGAAGTGCACAAATTTACAAAATGGTCTCAGTGTGGGGCAATCCATGAGCTTTTCCAGCTCTGACTGACTTCTGGTGAAAGAAATATAAAACAATCGAATTGATTTTGTTAGTGATGATGAGTGAGTCTGATAAATTTGGTCTTTTTTGATGTTGGGTATGCAAATTTGCAGGGTCCTTTGTTTCAACAACGACCATATCCATCTCCTGGTGCTGTTCTGCATGAAGAATGCTGAAGTTGCTGCACAAACAAAAGAAACCTGGTTTCCAATTTGCTCCTATATCCAAGAGGGAGATGGAAGTGACGGACTTGGTGATGCAGACTAAAGCCAGTGGCAGAGCCCCTGTAGGATACATCCTGTTTAATAATATTTTGTTACATGGTGTGGGTTTATAATCATGTCCTTCTTTCTGACACTGACACACCTCACGGAAAGCAACGCCCAAAGAAAATGTCAAAAGTGGTGTTCTAGAACTACAAAATCTATTTAAATATTTTTCCTGCATATACTAAGCGTTGATTAGATTAATTTTAGTTCTACCCCAAAGCATGTTATCTTGTGTTTCCTATTCTTATTTCTGATTTTCCTGTTCTATTGTTCTTGCTGAAAATGCAGATTTAAGTTCTTATTTCATTTCTTGTTTTTATTTATGTTTTAAATTTTGACCAGCTTTATCCTTTTCAATTTCTTTAGAGGTTATCTGTCTTTTCAAGAGCAAGAAATGTGGTCAGAAACTTGGGTTACGGTTGAAAAATGAAAGTTTAACTTATTCTACATTATTCTCTGTTGCAGCTTGCCAAAATAAAATAAATAAGATAATTCTCTGTTGCAGCTGTGAGCCTGTGATGCCTCTATATTTCCTTTATTCTTAAATAATTTTTTGTTTAAAGAACCCCAAATTTCAAGGTGGATGAACTCTTTCTAGTCATTGAAATCTATGTAAAACACTCTTCCGACATTGTGCACAATATCAGACTCGAGCTCCACCTTGTGCAGAGTCCAGACTCCAAGCTCCACTTTTGTGCACTCTTCCAAAAATTGATAACTTGACACTGGAAATTGATCGGTTAGTTTTAGTCAAAGTAATTTTATGACCAGTATTCCACACTTTCTACCTGCATGCTAAATTAAATTAAATTAAATCCCTGACTACCAAAATTAAATCCCTTGTACCAGTATTACTTTGTAGGATTCCTGGTTGGTCCAGTGCAGCACCGAATGCCAGATTACTTTTTAGGATTTCTAGTCGGTCCGGTTGATCTGTCAAAAAATGCCACATGTATGCCACCATGGAGAGTGCGTTCTGCACACTTTTTAATTCAATCTCGCAATTGATTTAATTTAGGGAGTTATATATGCTGGTCAGTGATTCTAAATATGGGTAATGAATGGCCAAACTTAAATAATCAACCAATCATAAGAATATGTGAAATACACTTGCAGGAGTATTGAACGGATTTGGACTCCACTATGGATATTAGCTCACCACTAACCATCCAACGCAACCATATGCTTAATGAAGAATGTACAACTGTTCAGTTAAGCACGGTCTGTGAGTATGAAACCCTGCAAGCTATACCATGGCATTATCAGAATTAATGGTAAAGATTAATACTGTACGAATGATTTGATTAATCGAGACTATTAATACGCTGTCTCACTGACATCTCTCAAAAGTCGATTAACCTAATCTAAGGCGTATGCTTCTGTGGGCAGATTTATGATGAAATAATGGGTCCAAACATTTTCACAAACTAACCATGGCCGTCTTGCTCATTCTAATATAAATGAAATTTGTTCTTGTTGGTTGGTGCACTTATGTACATCCCCTTGCACATTAATGCCAAGTGGCAAAGTGAGTCACCACTCACCAGTGGTACTACTAAAAAGTCAGCAGGATTAATACCATACCTCACATTTATGAAGGAGTAGTTTACAGTTGAGATTGGGACTGATGTGATCGATCGCGAGTTGGATTGTGTTGCAGTAGTTTAATCCTACTTGCAACATGAGTCACCAGAAGACCCATCCTCAATATGTCAGACATGTACCAATCAGTTCGCAGTCAATGGTCAGGCAACGAAGGTCACCTTGGCTTTACTTCTGGCTCTGCATGCCAAGCATAGTTGTAATCAGTTCGTCAAAATTTATTTTATCATGCGTGACCTATAGAACCCGATCCTATCAGAAACTTTCTGATCTGGAAAATTTTGAATGTGCCGACCGGAGTTACTCCTAGTTCTATGTAGGTCCGAGAGATAAGCCATCCACTTCATAGCTTTGTCACTTCACAGTATCGAAGGCTTTGACTCTTTTCTTATTTTCTTATTCTTCTTGGAATTGCATGCAATTAATTCTAGAATTATATACTTCCATTTTAATATAAGGTTGCGTTTGTGAATTGTCGATACTGAAATCTTTTGTACTCATCTTTGATTTTCTTCGCATATATATAGACAAGCAGATCTAGCATTGCTTTCTTTACCTATAGAGCCAGCTACCATCATCACTCACTAACTAACTTGATCGACTTCATCTCTCAAAACACTCACATTCCGCTTACTAAATTTGCTTACATTGAAGAAAATCTCTCCATTTCTTTAGCTTTGAGGAAAAGAAATGGGTTTCACTTTCTCTCGCAGAAACTATATTCATCCTCAACTCAAGCCTATAGTAGCAAAGATGTCTTTCTTTGATGCTTTCTTGTTCTATGTAATATAGCACCACCTTTTATTTATTTTTATTACTTTGTACCAGATGAGATGAGTTAGCTAAACTTGTTTGGTTTTGTTTGCTTAGATTATACATTGGATGGATAAATATGAGGTTTGGCACAGACTGCCAGTACTACGGAGTAGCTTACCTTGGTATCAAGGCATTTGCATCAACGTTATAACCTTTTGCACGTTATCAAGGGCCGAAAATATGACACCGACGAATATTGTTATCGGACAGCTGATGGGAAATGTAATCATCCATCAGATGATCGGATTGTTAGCCAGGGTACATTTTTCGGTCGTAATATGCCTCCGTCAAACTTACCCTACGAGGTAAAAATAAACCCACTATAAATGTATTAGCTTGTGATATATTGACTTATCGTGTGCCGGTTTCATCTCAGATGGTTTCACGCGATTATAAGCTTAGTGCTAAGATATAAGTTTTTACATTTTTCATTAATTATTTGACTAATATACATGAATAACAGCTGCTTGAGCCATACCCCATCAGTCGTTGCAGCAAAGTTATTGTAAGAGGAAAGAGTTCATAGACAACGGGAAACAATTCAATTTGATTGCATGTTCATGGATACAATTCATGATTCATGACTGGATTGATCACATGGAAGACACTCAGCAGGTTTACAAGACACTATACATAAACACGAAGCAAAATAAATAGAGGCGAAAAATGGACAGTCCTAAGCTTGAATGTGGCAAGTCAAGACCGGGCAGCCTTAAGCTGCACTAGTCCTAGCTAGTAGCGAAAATCACATGCATATGGTTATCGTTGAATTAATCTCGAAATTTCTAGTTAGTAGACTCTTTTAAGAGTCAAATAATTTAGAATATACTCTAATATTTGTATGGTTTAGTTTATGGGGGTTGGCCATTTAAATACATCCGTCAACATTACAGACATGTAGTAGTGGCCTAGTGGGTATTTAATCTACTGAAGATAAGGTAGGTAGATATGAAACATAGCTAATGCCGTGGATTATGTTTTTTTTTTTGTGCAGGTGGAAATAAAGGCTCCTGACAAACATTGCCAACGGGTCCACTGAAATCATTCTATTTCTAAAACCAAGCAAGTTCCAAACTAATACTACTACTACTTGCAATGTCCGGGGGTAAATAACTTCTTGACGAATAACACTGGATCTCTTTAACACAAGAACTCCTGTAAGTAAGAATAAAAGGCTGAATTCTTTTACCATTGAAAACAAAAACTAGAGCACCGAATTGATTAGTTCATTCTCAAAGTAATTGTTGTTTTTTAACTAGTTGAGATTTTGAATCAGGGATGGGAGTGTAATATATGGGAACAAAGAAGGCATGGAAAGAATCAGATCATTCAAAGATGGCAAGCTTAAAATATCAGACAAAGATGGATTACTTGAACACGACGAGAAAGGATACCTAACATCCGGGATGTTCGGAAATTGTTGGGCTGGTTTTTCACTCTGCAGAAAGTTTTATTCGTCAAAGAACACAATACTGTTTGTGACATGCTCATGGTGCATTATCCTGATTTTGACGACGAAAAGCTCTACCAACATGCGAGACTAGTGACATCCGCGGTCATTGCAAAAATTCATACCATGATTGGACAGTAGAACTTTTAAAGACTGTACTCTGCAGCAGGGATGAGAATCAACTGGTATGGATTTCTAGGAAAATTAAGGATATGTTTGGACATTTCTGTGAATTCAATATTCAGTGGATTAGTTGGTCTTAGCACCAAGAGACCAACATTCTTATTCATTGGACTAAGGATTGTTATGTTATATAGAATGCACCACACTCTTCCATAAACTTCAATAAAGGGACATCAACCCATCTTCCATGGACGAATGCCCTCTATCACTCAAGAGTACGTAATACTAAATACTACTCCGCCACCGTTCTTATCTCTGATTCCTCTCATAACTGGAGACTTTGCTTGTGTATAGGGATGGCTGGGTGAGAGAAATGATAGCTGACCAAAGAAGGCGAGAAGAGACAACATGGAAATTGAATGGAGAGATGATGGGTGTCAATGGGCCATCACAAGTGGGGCACTGACGTTATGGAATTATCCATCGCGGATGAGAAACCTTGTAGCTCATGATATCGATGGCGAAGATAGACTGATCCAGATGAGTGTGGCTGCCTTAGGAAAGTAATTCTCTTCTTATTTTTGTTAACTTAAGTGCGCTTTTGTTCAATTTGTTAAAGGAAATTTAACATGACGAGTTATGTTTAAATGTTTACTAGTTTATAGAGATCAGGGAAAGGGGAGGCTCGATATAACGAGTTCCAAGGAATTTGTTAATGATTCCTATAAGCAGATGGGAAGACTTGACGGAAGATGGAGAAGTTGTTTGAAGCTCTTCGCGAGGTGTATGAGGACGATATTGAGAAACTCGATCTACTGGTTGGTCTTCATGCAGAGAAGAAGATAAAGGAGTTTCGCAATAAGCGAAACTGCCTTCTTCATCTTTCTATTGATTAAAATCAAGGTAATATGTTTACATGTTTGACCCATTGTACACTACAGATGAAATGATTATAGTATCTAATGTACTTTGATAACTGTAGGAGGTTGGAAGCTGATCGTTTCTTTACAACAAATTTCAATTCTCGAACTTACACTGAGAAAGGATTAGAATGGGTTAACAAAACCAGAGTTTGAAGATGTTATCGGCCGACATTACCCTGACATGACAAGGAAATGGATGAAAAGTCAAGTGCATTTTCTGTATGGGATTCATCACCTACGCCAATAAATTTTTATACCTTTATATCTTAATCAGGCGCCCAATTAGCTTTACATTGTTCCGAATATACAGAGATACTGCTTCGATGATGAGTTTGAGTACAATATTCAGGGAGCTAATAGAACTACACGTATAGTTTGTATATACAGTAGTTAAAATGATCAGTGTAAGTTCTTAAAGTATCAATTATATTCAATAAATGCTTTGAAGTTTATAGTAATGTAGATGTTCAAATTTCTCCGCGAAAAATGTATTAGCACTGATCCAGATTATTCATTTCATGTGTTTTGGGCTTACCATGACAAATTTTGGGGTCACGGTATGCTATTTTATGTCACTAAGTAGGATTTTAAGTTTACAGTCCAAAGTCATGAACAAATCTCGGATGCAGTTACAGATTTTAAAATATTCTGCCAAACCTTAGGTCCCAAATGCAAATTTGGATCACCTGCCGGGTGTTTGATTGCGTTTAATCCCCATTGTTAGTGGCCTTTGGACGCTCAAGCCCAGGACTCTACAGTACAAATAATCCAGTGTTTACTGTTTTATCTAAATGAGTGTTTTAACCCGTATACGCACCGGAACGATGAGAATTGACCCCATTTGGTGGCGGGCCAGCCCGCACCAGATTCTATAAGGTGTCCTAATCAAAACTACACTGCAATGAACATCCAGTACAGTTTAATATATATTAAAAGTTTGAAACCATTCACCAATTACATATTGTTTAAAGTTTTGCAAAGGCGAATTTTCCCAAAATACATGAAATTATATCAACACTTGAAATGGTAGAAAACATCTCATGATATTGCCAATATCACTACTATAAAAATAATTATTAAGGCTAGATTTGAAGCGTTCTACCCAAAGTCGCCTCTACAACTACCTAAGTCTTTTTCCAAGATATTAGTATGACATTTCTCGCTATTCAATTTGCAACTTCTTAAAGGTAAATACACAAAGTCATAAAAGTATTCTACCTCGAAACTGATAATGACTTCGATTCGCCAACTATTGTTTGTTATTCTGCTATACCCTGAATAAGAATTAAGCTACTAAGTCAATTCTTATTAGACTCAATCAAATTAAATGAAACCTTCTATATAACTATGTGAATATATGATTATAGACACTTAAAATATATTAATATAAATAAATTGATAACTCTAAACAAAGCCAAAGCAGGTGAAGTGCTTCCCTTTCAAGAAGAATTAAATCCACCTATTTTCGTAAATCATATTTGCGTTAAGAATTAAAATAAGGCAAGTCAATTACTATTCCAGACTCCAATTCTCCGGGTTAAATGAAACTCTCACTCACTATATAACTATGTGAATATATGATGTTATATAATCGAAAAGAAACTAAATATTAATATAAATAGATTGATAACTATAAACAAAGCAAAAGGCATACGAAGTGCTTCTGATCGAAGAAAGTTATCAATTATTTTCTTGGAAATCATACTTAATTAAGAATTAAGTGGCCAAGTCAATCACTATCTCCGGACTACATTTCTCCTAAAATTAAATGAAAATCTACCACTATATAGTTATGTGAATATATGATTATACACTTCAAGAAACTCGTGCTAATATAAAATAGATTGATAACTCTAAATAAAGTCAGGAGCAGGAAGGGATTTATTTTCTTGTAAATCATACTTGCGTTTAAAATAGACCAGTTAATTACTATTCCAGGATCCAATTCTCCAAGTTAATAGAAAATCTCATTTACTATATAGTTATGTGAATATATGATTATAGACACTGGAAAGAAACTCGATACTAATATAAAATAGATTGATAACTCTAAACAATTGCAAAATATACGAAGTGCTTACCTTCAAAGAAGATGAATCAATTATTTCTTAAGATATCATACCAAGTAAGAATTGCGCCAAGTCAATTGGCCACTTCAAGTAATTAACCCATCTAGTTCGTGGAAAATCATTTACTATATATTTGTATTTAAAATATGATATTAGAGACAATAAAAAAAATATAAACATAAAATAGATTAACTCAAAATAGTCCAAAGCATAGTGAAGTGTTCAAAGAGGAATAAGATGTAATCAAGGAAATGTAATCGATTTTTTTTTCCGTAAATCATATACTTATTTAAGAATCAAACAGTCCAACTCAAAAAGCTATTTCAGGATCCATGTCCTTAGTAGATAAATGAAAAGTCACACTCCTATAACATTGCATCAATCTATGATATTAGAGACACTAAAAGAAACACTACATGTATAAATTAGAATGCCAACTCCTAATAGTCAAAGCATATAAAGGTTTCGTCAGAAGAGGATGTAATCAAGAAAATGCGTTAAGATATTTTTTTTTCGATAATACATGCGTTACTAATAATGGAAAACACAATTAATATTCCAGCTCGAACTCCCCGTAGTTCAATAAAAATCATACTCACTTTTATAGTTGTATTAGAATAAGATATTGTAGAAACTTAAATATAAATACAATATTAGTATAAAATAGATTACGATACTCTAAATAGCTTAAAGCATATGAAGTGCTTCCCATCGAAGAAAATGTAAGTAAATAAAGAAATGTATGGATATATCTTTCTTCAGAAATTATATATTTGCATTATGAATCAGCGCCTATGAAATACTACTTATGAAATAAAAAATCCATGTAGCTATATTTAAATTTCTAAATATAGTTGATCAATGTATGATATTAGAATAAACGAAATATATAATATTAATGTACAATAGATTGCAATCTCAATAGTATAATACATGAAGTGTTTCACAAGAAGGAGTAGTCAGGGAAATACGTAAAGATATATCTATCGTAAATCATATATTGCGTTAGAATCAAGCTGACCAATTCAATTACTATTCAGGATCCTATATTGTAGTTAAATGAAAATCCACCTCATATATCGTTGTATCTAGGATATTATGGATACTAAAAGAAACACTGAATATTAATATATTAGATTGCCAACTCTCAATAGTCAAAGAATATAAAATTTTCCGTCGAAGAGGATGAATCAAGAAAATCGGCTGTATGCATATTTTTGTTTCAGTAAATCATATACATAGATTCTTAATCAAAACGAATAACTCCAATTAATATTCCAAGCTCGAACTCCCAGTTCAAATAAAAATCTATACTCATTTTAGTCTAAGTAGAATAAAGATATTGAAGAACTAAAAGAATATTAATATTAATATGGATTGCTAACTCTAAAATAACAAAAAGCATATAAAGTGTTTTTCATCAAGAAATATGCGTAATCAAAGAAATGCATTGATATATACTTGAAATGTATACTGTATTTAAATCAACTCAACTAAATATTATTTTGCCCATAACTCCATATAATTAAATGAAACGGACTTCGAATAATTGTATCAATATATTATATTAGAGACACTAAAAGTAAACAATATTAATATACAATAGATTGTGAACTCTAAATAGTGCAAGTATTGAAGTGCTTCATTCCAAGAAAGTGTAGCAATCAAGGAAATGCAAAGTGATATATCTTTCTTCTAAATCATATTTGCGTTGAGAATCAAGCGACCAATTCAATTACTATTCTGTCACCTACTCCTTGTAGTTAAA
>JAJJWW010012485.1:0-67745 GCA_023531295.1 Papaver armeniacum
TTTTGGAATTGTTATGCAAGTCATTAGGAGAGAGAAAGCTTAAGAGTGTTTTACTTGCTATGTAATTCCATTTACTCGTAGATAACTCATGAAATCAATCAATAAACTTTCTCAATTATACAAATTTTCAATGAACTAATTAACCAAAATATTGTGAGGGGTGTAGTGTGGGAAACTCGCTACTACAATTCTCCCAAATTTGGTGGGTATTCCTTTTCCTTCCTCCTCGCTTTTATCATAACTCTAAATTCTTCTTCTTTCTTTTCCTCCTTCGCCATTTTCCCCGATTTTTCGCTCTTCGCACGTACTTCATAATTGTTTTCACTTCATTTGATAACATAATCTCGCTTATCGCCTTACCCTCTAATTTCACCAATCCCACTTGGCATAGGAAATTTGACGATTGATGTAATGCTGATGCTAATGCTTTAATCGCATGTATCCATGGCCTTCCCAACAAAGATGTTGTACGGTGATTCCATATCCACTACGCATAGGCCACTTGTGTTTCAATTTCTCCCAAATCGAAATTCGCACCTCTATTTTCCTTTTGGTTTTTTATAGATTTTCCAAAGCCATGAATATGATAAGTTGAAGGAGACATCTCTTCATCTTTGTATCCCATTCCTTGTATGCATGGTAAAATATTATATTTCGCCGAACTCCCGTATCAACTAGGGAGTTCTGTTTTACCGCCCATTCTTTTATAGTTTTTTACCGATTTTTCCTTTCTTTCGTGTGGTTACCGTGATTACCAAAGGAGATGTGGTTTAA
The DNA here is from genome assembly GCA_023531295.1 of Papaver armeniacum. Taxonomy (NCBI): domain Eukaryota; kingdom Viridiplantae; phylum Streptophyta; class Magnoliopsida; order Ranunculales; family Papaveraceae; genus Papaver; species Papaver armeniacum. Next base: position 775 of record JAJJWW010012485.1, read on the forward strand.
ATTTTCTGGTATCTCTCGCGTCGTGAATGTAATCTTCCGTTTTTCCCAATCTTTCAAGGGCGATGCCTTCTCCATTGTCATGATTTTCTTTCCTTCAAAATCTCGTTTATGTATCCTCCTCTCGATATTTTCATGGAATTCATTAATCATTGTTTTTGTAATCAAGCTACACCCAACTTTCTATTACATTCCTTGACTTTAATTTTCTCTACTTTAACCGATTTATCAATTTGTTTCATCGTCTTTCTTTGATTTGAACAATCTTAATAACAATCTCTAATCTTTAATCTTCAATCCCTATTTCTAGCGCCATATGTAGTCGTTGTGAAATCTCACACTACACCCCACACAAGAATTCACACAATCAAGTCATTTTAAGATGAACAATCATAATATTTATTGATTAATCTCACAAATGTTACAAGATGGAAAGGAAATAAACTAAAGAATTAACAACCGCTCTGGACTTTCTCTTAATGACTTGCTCAACACTCCGAAAAGATCTCTCTCCTTTTCTTAAGCCTATTCGGCTCTTTTATATAGGACATTATGATGATGCCGAATAGTGCATATTTATACACCTTTTTATTGGCATTTTACTCATCTTTGCGCTAGAAATCGATATTATCCCCATTCTGTTTTTTTGTTTTCAAGAATAAATATTTGTATTAATTAATTTTGTGTTTTTATGTAATAAATAAAGTCCCGAGAAACCGAGGGCTAAAGAGCGAAGAATTGGAGTCAAACATCTACGGGAGTGTATAGCCAAAGCCCGCAAATCAGTTGCAACCCAACAAGGAAGACATGGGCTAGAGCTACCCACGACCTCGGATCCGAACCCGCTCATCCCGAGCCGTTCGTATCGCGCCTAGCCACATCCCCACGGCCGCTCCATCGTTCACATCATGTTTTGATACTCCCGCCCACAAGCAAATCGCCTCTCCCCCTCGACTGCCTGGGGATCTTCCCCGCCTAGATCCTACGTCGCCGATGCCTTCCCATCGACATCTCTCGCACCTCGCTTCACAACAAAATTATCTAACCCTATACCCTAGTCGACCTTACCCATTTCCTTCCATCTTTCTCTTTTCTTCCTCTCCCGTCTCCATCGTAGAGAAAACCACCACCTTACCACCTCCTTCACCCGTGCACTGCCGTGTAAACCACCACCTTACCATCTCCTCGCCACAAATGCGGCCTACCACCATCACCCTCAGCCTACCCATTTCCACCATCCTCGCTTGACTGCTCTCCTCCATCCATAGCTTCTATCATAACCTAGAAGCTAGGATTGAGAGACATTGAAGCTAGGTTTTTCACCAAACCCCCGTGCATGGTCGATTGCAGGCTCCAGAACCGCACAAGCAAGGGAGAACAGCACAGAGGATATCGAGTATGGGTTGCATTCAATTTCTATTTTAAATATAAATTAGGTTTGTAGTTTTGGGTAATTTCTGCATGTATAAATAGAGTTGGGAGGTTGTGTAGAAAGGCATGCCCGGGTTAGCCAAGTGTCAATTAGGTTAATTTGTAGTTTATTTTGTTGTAATCATGTTCTAAATTATTTTCTAGGGTTAAGATGAAACCCATAATCTGCTAATTGTAGTTTATATTTTGATAATTGTTCTCGATTGTGCTATATGCTTTAGGATATATATATCAATACTTGTATTTTTATTTTCACAGCCGCATACCATGTATGCACCGTAGTCGTGTTATTACTATGTGAATGTATTGTAATTCATACCTCATTGTCTCGTTATTGATCCCCGCACTAGTTGTACTCCTAAGAAGACAGCCTAGTGCTTAGAGAAATACCCTAATTGCGATTAGATATCCATCTTAGGATAAGTTTGATCATCTAAGTAATGAAAGTGATTTGTGATTAGTTGACTCGATAAGACAACTAATACTAGGGATTAGCTAATTGCTTTAGTTGATAACAAACCATCCATGTAAAACCCTGGATAACGGCATTTGCATTTTGTCCTAGATTCATTACAAGGGATCAGGAACATTATTGAAATTGAACTCGAATTAGCCGAGATTAGGCTGGATTCAAACCTAGTGTTTTACAATTTAGTTGCATCCAGCTCACCGTCACTTCACTACAACTCACCAAGCTGCTTTGAGACAAAAACATCTGTGTTACACATTGTCATTTGTTACTTCACTTGAATTCAGTTAGAGCAAGCCTTAGATCACACTTTAGCACCACAAGTCTCGTGGATCGACTCCGCATTTCTGCTGCCTCGATAGACGCCGTGCACTTGCGGATTATAACATGTAAGGCTAAATAGAAACACCTTTCGAGGCCTACCAAGTTTTTGCGCCGTCGGGACTTGGCGCGTGCCCCTTGTTCATTGGCCCGACTTAACCGAGTTCATTCATCCCCGTTGTCATTGGCTCGCTTATCGATTTTTCAACCATGTATATATGTTTGCATTGTAGTTCTTATTATATCATTGCACTTAGTCAGAATTTTCCCTAGTGCATTCTTGCATAACTTAGCTTAACATCTCGATTCCAGATCTTGAGCATCTTGCTCCATTGCTTTACACATCAAGATCTCTTAGTGCACATCCGCATCTTCTTAGTGCACATTCGTTTTACACATCCGCATCCTGTAGCACAGCCTGGTCGTTTCTCATACTCGCAAACATCGCCCATTGCTTTAAATCGTGTAACTTTGAGAACCGAGATTTCTTTGAGCCAAAGCAGTGCATGCTACCTATGTTATGTTGGGCAAAGCCAAAGAAAGGAAGATAAGGTGCAACCGAGCAAGCCCCATGCGATTTGTAGAAAGAACAAAGATGAGGATAGTTGGGAAGACAAAAACCATCTTGGCTGCACAAAGTTGGTGACTCCACCTACAATCTTCATTTTGAATGCTAAGTCGCCATGTTTGCATGATTCGAAATGTTGTATATATAGCTTGCTCCACCCGACTTGCAATCTTGCATGATCTCGAGTGAGATTTTCCCGCCTAAGATTTCACCCCCGCAACTAGATAGATCACCAACATCTCTGAATTTGCAAATTTTAAGTTTTTGAGTCTTTGGGCTGTAGTTTGCTTTTTGCCCGAGACTTTGCATAATTTGTGCACCATCCGAATTTTGCAAAGCCCTATCATTGCCCCCGCAACTTTACTTCAGGATATCTCAATCTGCAATATTGTGTTATAACTCCCATCGCTTTGAGCCAAGCTCCACTCGCAATGTTGAGCTTGAGCTACAAATTGGATAACCACTTTAGCTACACAGCTGCCCCGAGCCATGTTACTATCTCGCAATCCGTGCATAGACCATCCGAGCCGCCATTCTCCTGCCCTCTCAGCAAATGCGAGTTGAAGCTACAAATCGGGATAAAAATTAGATGCAAACCTTGTTGAGCCAAGTATCGGCTGCACTCCTTGCATAACCCGATCACTTGCTAGGCCATATGACCCGCAATTTCGTGCCGTTGTTTGCCCGCAATGTGCTCGCTGTTGTTTTTGAAACTCGTGTCTCCCGTGTTGATTTTTATAATCTACCCCGTGCTTTGTGTTGCTTTGTGTTGAGCATAACCCATTTTACATACCTTGCTTTGCCTTGGTCGATTGCAAGCCTTATTTTGTGCTTAACCTATGATGACTTGGGTTTCGAGCCGTGGGCGGGAGTGCACTCGACCTTGAGCCGCATCAATTTCGTGAGTTTGTATCCTCGTGGCCGTGTGCTCGTGTTTTGAGCACATAAACCCTGCCAAGCTAAGCTTAACAACCGAAGCCCAACCACCGGGCCTGCACTCGCACAACCGAGCCCATAATCATAGTCAAGTTGATTGACCCCAAGGCCGGGCTCGCACAAACTAAGTTTTGCATAACCCGGGCTTAACCCGTGCAATAGACTAAGCCCCATCACCCGGAATGATCACAACCTACACTTTCAACCTGGCCGAGAACCACTAAGAACTGGGCTCGCACTTAAATCGAGCTCCACCGTCCACTAGGCTTTGCACAACCACATAAGCCACACCGCTCGGGCTTAAACGAAACCGAGCCCACAGCCCACTAGGTTTACACAAACCCGGGCTGTTCTGTTTTCACAAATCCCGGGCTTCAAACAAACAAATCCCAAACAAACCAAAACTCAATAAAACCAAATTGAGCCCACAAAGAACTCCGGGCTTCCCACATAAACCAAAGCTCCCAACAAAACCAAAAAAATGAGCCCATTTAAACCAAACAAAACCCACATAAACCAAACTAGACTTTGAGTTCAATTTGAGTACTAAATCATGTCGATTTTGTCCCATCCTGGGATGGAAACAAACTTAAAGAGCGTGCTTACGGGGCACGCTTCACAGGATGAACTCCCCACATACCATAGTGATTTTAGGGAATTTTATGAGCCTTGTCGACTCACATACCCTAATCACTATGAGCATGCATCATCCACCACAGTTAAAAATGAACACTTTCTCATACCCAATATCACTTCTAGATCAATTAGAAGCTCAATAGAAAGGCAACTTGTCAAATATAATTCCTCAGGCAATATGAAATTTATGCATGTACCTTATGTGGTGGCTTAGACCACCCCGTCGAATACTGTTATATTTTGCATGATTTTAGCGCCTAGGGAAAGCCATGATAATCAAATGTACGAATTGTCTAGAAGTGACGATGACCATGCACACATGCATCATTCACCACAAATGGGGAGATGAACAATTTTATACTCCCCCAACTCCTAGTTTGCGATCAATAATGGAAACACTCATGGAGCAAAATGCTAGGCTTGAAATGAATGCAATGCATGACCATCCACTTAGCAACATGTTTGAACTCCCCTTCTCTAGTGAACCTAATGCACAACCATACAATGAATATCCATATGAGGAATGCATACCCACTAGTGAAGACTCTCCTTCAATAGAACAACTCACAATGATTCTTCAAAGGAACCTGATTGAGTTACAAAATGATAGGATTGAAAATAGTGTTTCTAGTCTTACTCATGCAACTAACATTGAATATGAACCTAACCCAGAGGTAGATGAGTACACTAAAAATACTACATTTTTGAATGGAGAGATGAATTCTTGCTATGATGATGATGATGATGAATATGAAGAGCATGTGTATTTTGAAAATGTAGTAGTATCTTTAGGTTCAGAGATATTAAGTGTCTCTTCTGTGAACCCCATGAATGATGTTTCTTCTAATATTCATATATGTGATGATGATGTGAAACCTGTGCAATTATCCTGTGAAAATGAACATGATTTACCTTCTTCTGACTTTAGGAAAGTGTGTGATGGTACAAATGATCTTAAAAATGAAAACAACTTAGATGTACCTAACCTCTCCTGAGTCACAAATTGAAACTCCTCCACCAAACCTAGGTGTAGTTTGTAACAAAATTGCAAAACCGGCTTTTTCGAAAATGCCTAATCTAGCTTAGAACTTTGTGCTTCCCAAGTCCTCTTGGACTATTTTGCATCAAAGTATAACACCTTTAGGGAACCACAGTTGGTATGTGTATGTCTGCCTGTAATTAGCAAAACTCATTTTGAGTTAGACCTTTTGCATGATGTACCTTTAAATTTGCAAGATTTTGTGCTCCCAAACACACCCGTTCACAAGTTTAGGTTTGGGGGAAGCTCATTCACATACGTCACGCCTTACTCGCACTCTCATATTATATTTGTGTAAGGTCATAATGTGTGTATATATTTTATTGGGTTGATCCTCAACTCTTTAGATTGTTAGTTTATGGTGAATTTTCATTGTATATATCCAGTAGGACTTGTTAAATTTTCTTTTCTTGAATCGGTTGAGTCTTCTTATGCATATATTGTGCTAATCCGATATGATCTCCACTGAGAATGTTGGATTTTAGCCTTGATTAATGAAGCTCCAACCTTGCTCCCGCCGACATTCCTAATCTCTTCCCTTTCTCTTATCAGCATAGTTCTCTGATGTGACTGTTTAAATTTTTTCTATATGTAGACACATTGAGGACAATGTTTGATTTAGGTTTGGGGGTGCATTTGCATTTAGAGTTTTTAGTCTTTTATTTTATCTTTTAATTTTACAAAAAAAAAAAAAAAAAAAAAAAAAAAAAAAAAAAATTAAATTAAAACTCTTTTTGTAAAAACCTCCAACTTTTAGAGATTTTAGAGTCACAAGCATGCTTCTAGCTATGTTTACATAGAGAATCGACCGAAATAATGAAGTTAGAAGTAATTAGGAGAACACAATCGGGTTTCTTAGTTGATTAGAGCGTTAAAGTTGGATTTAACCATACCGAGAGCGAATTAGGTGTTGTTTAGATATTCGGTAGTAGAATTGTGATCACCCATAGTGGAGACTACCCATTTTACATCAAGTGAGGCACCAACCTTCAATTTTTTGCAACTTTCTAGAAAAGTCATAGAGTGTGTGTCACCTTACGTAAATTCCGGTAGGAATGGTGAGCTACCCAACTTCGCACCAATTTCAGCACTACTTTGATCTCTTGAGTGCTAGTTTTTGTCAATCATGAGGGTGACGTCTAAAGATGAAAACTTCTTCTAAATACCGATTTGTCCGTTAGCATCACTCTCTCTCTCAATCAACAGAACCAATAGAAACATATCATCGCCGCAAGTTTTGAGCATCATCGTAATATTGAAAGAAAAATTGATATAGTCCAAGGTTTATGTGCAACAAAGAAAAGAAAATAGGATGAGAATTAATAAAATTTATAAAATCAAGACAATACAAGCTGTGGAAAAATTGAGTGATAAAGTCCTTTGTCCATGGAGTTAGTTGTTTCATTATTTGTATTTTTATTTTCACTTATTGTAATGTATAAAAAAAAAAAAAAAAAAAAAAAAAATTCAAACAAATCAAAAATCAAAAAAATATTGTAGTTTATTTTTGCTACCACCATGGTAAAGAAGAATTTAAAAAGAAAAATCCAAACAACAAGGAATTTGAGTAGAAAAGTTAAAAATTGTTAAGTTTTGTGAAGTTTAGAAGTTCGTCATCAACAATTGAAGACCGAAGACCGAAGATTGAAGACGTTTCTATGGTTCCTATGAGAGAGTGATATTAATTGCCGATGGGGTGAGAAGTGAGTGAGTACTCCCACCTTGCTAATGGTTGATTTCCTTTCTTAGAGATCATCAAAAAGATTTTTTTGTCCACACTTCTCAGGAGTCTCCAGATTTTATTTCGGAAGGTTATCCTTCTTACCTACAACGTGTGCGGTGATTCTCTTTACTCCCTGTCTGCACACGTGAGAGACTAAAAAAGAGATCTTTTGAGTGCAATTATCATAAAACCCTAATGGTGAGGCAGAAGTCGAGGCTTATGATCACAATCGAATCCGAATTCTTTCATATGGTATGGTTACTTCTCGCAAAGACTTAAGGATGAGAATGCGTTCTTTGGTAGTTCTAACTTCATGTTACTAGCATGCGTAAAAACTCTATGTCCTCATAGCTTCTTGGAGGCTTGAGACTCTTTTACACTCTCGAAATTGGAGAAGGTTTTGTGGGTACACCTGTAAACCCTCACGAGACTACAACTCGTCCACTAGGGACACCTAGGGGTTTAAAGGCTTAGTGCATACGCTAAATGCATTCGAGAGACCTGCCGACAGCTGGTATAATTAGGATTTCTTCATTTCTGTTTCACTTGAGGACAAGTAAAATTCTGTGTTTGGGGGTATTTGATGAGTGCCAAATAGTGCATATTTATACACCTTTTATTGGCATTTTACTCATCTTTTGCGCTTAGAAATCGATATTATCCCGCATTCTGTGTTTTCTTTGTTTTCAAGAATAAATATTTGTATTAATTAATTTTGTGTTTTTAGGTAATAAATAAAGTCCGGAGAAACCGAGGAGCTAAAGAGCGAAGAATTGGAGTCAAACATCTATGGAGCAGATAGCCAAAGTCCGCGCGTAAATCGGGGCTTGCAACCCAACAAGGAAGACATGGGCTAGAGCTACCCACGACCCGGATCCAACCCGCTCATCCCGAGCCGTTCAGATCGCGCCTAGCCACATCCTACGGTCGCTCCATCGTTCACATCATGTTTTGATACTCCCGCTCCACAAAGAAATCGCCCTCGGCCCCCTCGACCGTGTCAGATCTTCTCCAGCCTAGATCCTACGCTCGCCGATGCCTTCCCATAGACATCTCGCCGCACCTCGCTTCACAACAAAATTATCTAACCCTATACCCTAGTCGACCTTACCCATTTCCCTTCCATCTTTCTATTTCTTCCTCTCTCGTCTCCATCGTAGAAAAACCACCACCTTACCACCTCCTTCACCCGCACTCCTGTTGTAACCACCACCTTACCATCTCCCCGCCACAACTGGCCCCACCCACCATCACCCCAAATACCTACTCCACCATCCTCGCTTGACTTTCTCCATCCATAGCTTCTATCATAACCTAGAAGCTAGGATTGAGACGATGAAGCTAGGGTTTTCACCAAACCCCGTGCATGGTCGATTCAGAGGTCGGAGAACCGCACAAGCAAGGGAGAACAACAATTCATAGGCTATCAGAGTATGGGTTGCATTCAATTTCTATTTTAAATATAAATTAGGGTTTGTAGTTTTGGGTAATTTCTGGCATGTATAAATAGAGTTGTGAGGTTGTGTAGAAAGGCATGCCTGGGTTAGCCAGTGTGTCAATTAGGTTAATTTGTAGTTTATTTTCTGTTGTAATCATGTTCTAAATTATTTTCTAGGGTTAAGATGAAACCCATAATCTGTTGCTAATTGTAGTTTATATTTTGATAATTGTTCTTGATTGTGCTATATGCTTTAGGATATATATAATCGTAATACTTTGTATTTTATTTTCATGGTGCATACCATGTATGCACTGTAGTCGTTATTACTATGTGAATGTATTGCAATTCATACCTCATTGTCTCTGCTATTGATCCCCAGACTAGTTGTACTCGAGAAGACAGCTAGTGCTTTAGAGAAATACCCTAACCGCATTAGATATCCATCTTAGGATAAGTTTGATCATCTAAGTAATGAAAGTGATTTGTGATTAGTTGTACCGTGATAAGACAACTAATACTAGGGATTAGCTAATTGCTTTAGTTGATAACAAACCATCCATAAAACCCCGGATAACTACAGATTTGCATTTTGTCCCAGATCCATTACAAGGGACGAGAACATTATTGAACTTGAAATGAATTAGCCGAGATTAGGCGGTGGATTCGACACCCTAGTGTTTTACAATTTAGTTGCATCTTAGCTCACTTGTCACTTCACTACAACTCAATTGCTTAAGACACAAAACATCTGTGTTACACATTGTCATTTGTTACTTCACTTGAATTGCCAGAGCAAGCCTTAGATCACACTTAAGCACCACAAGTCTCGTGGATCGACCCGTACTTTCCGCTGTCTCCGATAGACGACGCTGCACTTCTGCGGATTATAACATGTAGGCTAAATAGAAACACCTTTCGAGGCCTACCACATTACATAGTGGATGATAGCTAAGCTGTCCTTTATTTTTGGATCTGACTTGCGACACTCTCGCAAGTATTCAAATGTTAAATCTCTCAACACTCCTAAATCTCGCTAGGTCTTCACATCTTTCTCGTGTTCAGGCTGTCGTCATCCATTGCGTCATTTTTATTACCAATCTGCGATATCTTTGCAGTGTGTCGTTCAAGGATTTCGCAAGGATATTGATGTTGTGATATTCTGATCCTACACCCGCTCTGATACCAATTGAAAAGCTGGGTGTAACAACCACACCTAATAATTGTCATAATCTGTATGGACTAAACTCCAATATAATTCCGAGAGCACCAACTTAAAAGTGAGACTCAATCAAGAAATGTATCAAAGAGTTTATCTCTATCTCAATACAATCAGCAAATCAAACAGATAGAAATCCGCGAGCCTGATTGATATGAGAAATAACTTGAACGGTACCAAAGACCAATTCCCAAGTGTCAATAAAGTTATATCCAACAAACAAGGTCAGATTTATCAACTGATTGAACTATGCACAACCTGTGATATTTCAATTATATAAACAAATATAATGCGGAAAAGAAATAACACGCATAATTTAAGTTTTGTTAACGAGGAAACCGCAAATGCGTGAAAACCCCCGTGGACCTAGTCCAGATTTGAACACCACACTCAGATTAAGCCGCTACAGACACTCAGCCTACTACAAGTTAACTTCAGATCGGAATGTAGTTGATCCCTAACCAAGTCTCACACCGATTAAGCTACTGCCGCGTTCCTTACGCCTCTAGAACCACGCCGGATTCTACGCACTTGATTCCCTTAGCTGATCTCACCCACAACTAAGAGTTGCTACAACCCAAAGTCGAAGAATTATAATCAAATCTATCTCCCACAGATATGTTTATTTTTTATTCAGTTTTTTGTTCCGTCTTTTGATACAAAGATCAAGATGAACAGGAACCAGCTAAAAATCCGGGTCTTATACTCCCGAAGATCAACCTAGAAATATTAGTCACCTCACAATAACCTAACCGACTAATGTAATAGTTATTGCGGAATCACAAGAGTCTGGGACGAAGAACTATTGTGATTACTTTTTATATCTTACCTATCGGAGATAAATCTCGAGTAAATCTTAGAGAAGATAAAACTTAATATGATAGAACAAGTAAGATCAGAATACGCAACCACATGGAAAATAGTTGGATCTGGCTTCACGAATCCCAAATGAAGTCTTCAAGTCGTTAACCTAATAATGGTTATGGAAAAAACTAGGTTAAAGGAGAATCGACTCTAGTTTGCAACTAAGACACAGGAAAGTGCCAGAATTAGGTTTTCCAGTTTCTATATTTCTCCCTTATATAGCCTTTCAAAGCAGGGTTGCTTACAATCAAATCTAAGATAGCTTAGTAACAAAGCATTCAATATTCACCGTTAGATGAACTCCTGATTTAAGATTCAAGCTAAGTATGCTTAGAAATTAATCAATTAATCTCCACCGTTACATGGTCTTAGCTTGTTACCCACAAATGAAATATACTTATATTTAGATATGGGTAACCGTACCTAAACGTGTATATTGAGTTGGCTCAATAACTAATAACCGAAGTTAGCCATATGAACACTTTTAACTTAACCATATTCATCTAACACTTCTATATCAAATATGATGATCAATCAATCATGAAAGATAATCAAATGAATCTAATTGGGTTCAAATAGATTTGTTCAACTGCTCACTATCTCATAGAAATAGAAATATATATCAACAAATTGAAACAAAATCGGATTGATTCGTAATCGCACAAAGTACTTATACAATAATCAATTCATGAACATTAAGCCACGTTTTTGTAAAGCTAATTTGCATTCCTTAAATCATAAATGTTTTAGTTCATGAGTATGATAACCATACATGACCTATTTTAGAACTTAACTACCAGAAACAAACTGGTACGCGAACAAAGAACTCGACCTTGGCCTAGTCAAGCCATTCGCAAACCCGGTTCGCGAACAACCTGCTCGGACCCAACTGTGTAAACCCGTTCGCATACTAGGTACGCAAACAAGAGTTCCGTACCTTCTCAGGTAAATCCGATCGTATACTAGGTACGCAAAAAAGAGTTCCAGATATGAACCTTAACAATACAGTTCGCATACTAGTGTTTATGGGTGAAAACTATCTCTGCCGGTTTTGGTAATTTGGGGTGTGTGGATGAGAAATGAGCTTAAACCTTAAACAAATGCATTACACGGGAGTGCTTGTAGATTCGAGAAATCAATCTGTGCAAATCCGGCCTAAACCAAGAAATGGCCGTTCCAGACTTGTTTCGGTCACAAAGTAACGGAGATGGAGTTGATCTTAGGGAGGGAAGCGAAGAAGGTGTTGGCTATGTATGACTTGTATCAGAAAGTTGAACTGGCTTGCAGGATGTAAGCTATCAGTTCCGGTGTTTGAATATGATGCTATCAACACTTGCCTCTCGTTGTCCGGACTTGTTCTCGTTGTTTTTGGAAATAGGGAGGAAAACCTATTTATACAAGTCATTTGAGCCCGAGTAGTGGAGTTGTGTGTTGGTGTTACACGACCGGGTCTTGCCCACTTCTCCGTCATCTCTAACCGTCCATGACTTCCCCGACACGTTCTTGTGATGGCGCATTGCACGTTGTAAACCGCGCACCAATACCCCAAGATATATCCCCGTTTGTGACATGATTGATGTCTCGAGTGTGTGGCTCGTGGGACCTACGTAAAGTAGCATGTAATGCCAGACTAAATAACTAAGTTATTTAGGAAGTCGATACTTGTGAAGTATCGTGTGTATTCTATGCAGTGCTCGCATCATGGTGTGGTAGAGTGACAGTGGTGATCACCATGACGCCTCACCGACCAATTAACTCCCGAACAGGTTGTATAACCAAGCGGTGGTGAAGTTGGACGGACGAGATGATCTTTGAGACACTCATCCGCGACCGTTGATGTAATTAGGGTTTTTGAAGAGGTGCGTTAGCATCACTCTTCGGCCTTGGTCGAATCCAAGCTTGGGATACAATTTTGACAGGCCGATCGTGCATGTGTGTAGACGACATGACGGTGTAGGCGCCCATATCTCATTGTCTCACAAAGTGTGATCCGAGCCACTCAATTTGTCCCGTGGGTTGAGTGGTCGAGATCAATTTGTAAATGTAAACTGGGTGCCGCAAAAGCCGCGCATCATGCCTACTTCGGCGCGCGCTTCAAGACGACCAAGCTTGGTCGGTCTTGTTCGATTAGTCCGGCATACGACGGCGATCTGGGTATACACGCACATATCTCAACATCCCATAGAAACGTGATCTAAGCCACTCAATTTGTCCGGCAAAGTTGAGTGGTCGAGATTAGTTTGTAATCGGGAGGTGCGACCATGCCTAGTTCGGGCGTGCGATCGAGGCAACCAGGCATGATATGCCTTGGCCGATCGGGTGTGGAGATAGATGGGCCCACGGTGGTCATGTTGATGCGCACCGGACCTCGCTTAGTCTAATCCTTGACCCTTCATTCGTGCAGGAGAAGATGGACGCCGTGATCGCGACACAACCCTAATTAAGTTTTGTCGGCCGTGTGTCATACCCGTTTGGGCGCACGAATCGGAACGACCAACTATAGCTGGTCCCGACCGATCGGTCATGTATGTAGGCGGCCCATAGTGTTTGTGTTGACATGCTCGGGGCCTTTTGAATCTACATCTACACCCTCCATCTATGCCTGCGAAGATGGATGGTTGAGACTGCTTTTGCGATACATGTAATGTGCCGCAAACCCTAATTTAGGTTTTTTGTCCATACAACTCTGGTTTTGGACGGTTTGGCAAGTTATGCCACCCTTTTGGGGAGACCGACCATGCAGCCCGCGTTGGCTCGGTAGTGAATATTCCAATACCTTCTTGGGGTCATGGATTCAATCTAAGCCATCCAATCTTGTCGGTGAAGTTGGATGGTCGTGATCGTTTCGAGACCGACATGGTCGATTCAGTTCAAATATGCTCAATCGGGCTAGTATAACACACCGAGAGTCATAGCCTATATGGGTATTTCGTACATGCTTCATTATTAATGCTTGGAGATTCGTGTTGCTCTGCTGAGAACAACACTTAGTCGTCATGCCGCACCGGTAATGAGTACAGGAAAATACGAGGCTGGTCATGCATTAATTAATAATGTCAGAATTATTGTGGTATATGGGATTGTTGCTACATGCTCCAACCTCGGATGAATTTTGTGTATTTAATTCACGTGCATCGGGATTGTTGCCACATTCTCTATTCTAGGTGAATTAGTAAAGTGAAGAAGTATTCATCACTTATCAATGGCTTTATCTTTTGCAAGATGTTAACGTATAATTTTGGCTTTTACAATTTTAGCCTAAAATGAAAATCCACCATCAACAACTAGGTGTGCATATCGTGTTGTAGCCAGACATATGTAATTGTTATAAACTCTCATTTCAATCATTGAAACATCCTTGGAAGACGACAATGGTAATCTCACACATATCATTAGCTTCAAGTAATTTTCAAGTGATCGAATGATCAATACGAAACTTCCCAAGCTAACATCAAATGACTGTCTCACACAAATAAATATAAGATGTTCAAGGTAATTTTCACATGATCATCTTTTGAATTAATATTTAGTTTCCAATGATAAGTGCATATTTCACATATATTTAGTATCAATTCCATACTAGTATTTGTTGGTTTTCTTGCGAATTATTGTGTATTATGCTTGTTTTCTTTTATTTGTGTTTTGTCAGGTAAATCATCCAAAAGAAGTGAATATGCACTTAATTGTGCAAGGAAAGAAGCTAGTTATAAGTGGAGAAAGGCCAAAGATCAATTGGAACTCGTTCAAACACAAGATTTCTACTTTTCATTGTGTAGAGGACGAGAAGATGAAGACAATGGCGAAAGAACGGAGTCATTCAGAGCTCGTATGAAGAAGTTATGAGCAAAACAAGAACTCATAAGCATAAAGGGCAAAATGGTCATTTTATCGGGAAAGTGCTATTGGCACCCCCACTGTAAGTTAAGGGGTAGTCATTCTGTTAAGGGGTGGACTGTTCCAAGGGAACTGCTAAAGGCGTTATGTTATTTAATGGGGGAAGCTAGAATTTGAATATCGTTAAGGCACCCTACCTATTTACTCAAGGCCACCATCTTCTAACATTTATACTCAATGTAATCGTAGGTCGAGTTTCACGACCAGTTCCGGCCGTTCTCATGTCCGCTGCATTACAACTAAGTTCGATGCAAGGAAGAACACGGCTCGTGTATGAGATTGTCAAGGTTTTGGAGGATATTTGAGCACGACAAAACCAAGGAGGAAGTGATTGCTGCCGTTGGTAATGATCGGTGATGTTGATCATGATGATCACGACAAGTGATTGGTGGAAGAAGCTGACGAGTATAATGATGTGATGGAGCCGTCCATTCATGGCAATGACGAGTGTGAGATGGAGTTAGAAGATGTCATTGGTGATCGACAGGAGATAAGAGAAGTGGGAAGATGCTGTCGTGAACTTGAGATAAAACAGGGAATGGGCTCGGTTGTAATGTATGGTGGAAGTGGTGGTGATGCTGGCAGTGCACATGGTTACGGTATGGAAAACATGGGCTTGCTGCCGTCGATTGACGGTTTAATGAGGAGTTTTAGAGGAACAAGGAACCAGGTTTCGTCCGAGAAACCATGGGAGAACCTAGCTTGCGCAGAGATAGTGAATTTAAAAGAGGAAAGTGGGTATTCAGAAGGGTTCGTACATAAAGTTTGATGTATGCTCGCTTCTTGAGAAGAGACATTGGTACCACGTAGCTAGGGCAAATGTTACACTTATCGAAGAGATGACCTATACGATTAAGATACTCCATGCTATACCAAACAAGCACATGTTTTCCAAAGATCCAAAACTCTCACTCACCGACTATGCATCCTTATCAAATAAGGAATTGTCGCACAAGTTAAGATTTGTACGCATGCCTATATAAAGCCAACAATGACCGAGTTTATATACAATTTTTTGGGAGAGAACTTTTTAGAGAGAGAAAAAGAAGAGAAAGGAGGTTATATTCTATTCTAGGGTTTACCCCTTTAGGGGAAACCAAGCTATTTTCTTCTTCTTATTTCACATATTTTTCATGGGTTTTAGTAAATCCATGTGTAGCTAAATTTTACTGATTAAGGTATGATTTCAAAGTCCCGGTTTATGAAACTTTAATTCTTTTACAAGTTTATTTTAAGTTGATTTTTCTTGTCGATTGTCTCTATTATTTTTAGTGCCTAAGATTATTACTTGGGTTGTTCAACTGCCATTTGAATTGACCCGGTAGTAATTCTTCTACTAGTACCGGGGTTGGTGATACGTGTAATAGTCACTCGATTCCATACACAAGTAGTACATCGCAAAAAGCCGACAGAGGATTCTCGTTAAGCAATTGTGTATAGAGATGACACTAGTAAGGAGATCGAGCTTATGCGTCCGATGCTAGGATCAACCTAATTCACAAAACGTAATGCATCCGGTGGGTTACATCTTGAGAGCTTATTCATGGTGGCTCGGATGGATAGAATCGTAGTCGAGCGCTTCCCGTATCCGGTGGCAAACAGAATTTCGGGGATAGCAGAGCTTATTGCTATTCTACGGTTGGTGACAATGGAAATTCTACAAGAAATAAACAAGTACTTTTATTAAGTTTCTTTCCAAGTGACGGCAAATGATTCCTTAATCATCTTTCTTTTATTTGTTATTTTTTTTTATTTCACTTTAAACCAATCCCCCATTCGTTATTTACTTTATTTTGCTGATCAAATAACCTATCAATTACACAGCTCTTTGTGGGAACGATCTCTTACTACCGCTATATTACCTGTTAATTAGTGAGAAATATCTTGATTAATTTGTTGTGTAAACGACGCGCATCATCCAACAAATAAATTGTTTCCAACTAAACTCATTGAGAATATGATGAACATAGTTAAAGCAAAAGCTTCTAACACATATTTCGAGAAATTGATAAGCGAGATAAACTCAGCTCGAAATATTAAATGTGTATATTTTATACAACTTAGTCTCATTAGAAAATAGAATAGAATTGACTTCTCGAGTGATAGATAAGTTTTAGTCTCCACATAACTTTTGTTTATGAAGTTCCTCCAAGCTCCTCAAGAGATCTTCGTCTTCAATTGGTGAACGCCGTGAAGTCTAAAGCTCAACTAAACATTCTATACTAATCCGAGACATAGCTATAAGTATACTAGAAATCAAGTATCTAGTTTTGATCAACTAAACTTGACAAACAAGCTTGAGATAACAACGCTTGCGAGTTCGACCAGCAAAGGTTTCCAACACCAAGCAAACAAATTAAAAGAAAATTACGATGTTCAAAGGAGTAATCCATCCATGGGTTTGTGTGAAACCTCGCGCCACAAGGTTAGTCTTTATACTTTAGGACCTCATTCTTCTCATTACACGTTCCGACAAAATAACTATATATGTCCCACTTGCTTTACACTTAGTTGGTTAGCACTACCACTCTAAATTCATGTATATTCACAAAGAACCAAGTTATACCTAGATTGTATATGACAAAAATGCTCTTTGTTTGATACTAATCAAAATAAAGCATGGTTCGATCTCATTGTGCTCTCTACTTCCGAAACAACTATTTATGAATTATATCATTATTATGCACGCATGATCCTTCCATTGACTCATGTGCATTCTCATAACCCATTAGTATTTCATTGTTCTCTATAATCATTTAAAACTTTGGAGCATCCTCCAGTTTGATTCATGGACATATTCAGAGACAATATTATGAGATGATTTCGGATGATATGAATAATTAGGTTTTGCCTTAATTATTCACCTAATTCATTTCTAGGTGAGCATTGATCTAACCTAGTGGTCTCTCCATCTTCCTTCATGGAGCCACGACCTCAACTACACTTCCACCCAGCGTAGTTGCGACACCTTAGTTTACAAGTGCATATCCTTTACAAAGGATTTTAACCTTCTGAGCACGTTTGCAATTGGTATGTGTGATCTTGTCACTTTAGCGATATCGTGTACATTTCGAAAATCGATAATCCTTTTTCACTTCACATTTCCATCCGTGGAGTATTTATATGAGTCTATATGGGACAAATTGGGAATACACCACTAAATTCCATGTCATTCCCTTGAAAAATACTTTTTTCTATCTCCCGCTAACGACGTGAAGACTATCTCATTAGAGTGACTATCTACAGATCAGCGGTTGGGAGATCGCCTTTTAAAAGTTTTAAAACTGTGGATAGTCATTTAATCATTTGATGACCCATCATAGTACGATGTGGACTCGTAATTGCACATATATAGTGCAACCAAAAATGCCTAAGAACACAAATATCAGGCTTATATCCAGTTACCTAGTACACAATGAACGGTTGACCAATAGTGGGTCCAAAATGAATAAGTGAAGATGCGTTTAATATTGCATATCCCGGGAGTTAAAGATAGGTTGGTACGCATAATCATGCCTTTGACATTATCTCGTAACCTTTGATGATAGTCTTTGCGAGACCATGAGGTATAGGATGATCTCGCATTGATCATATTAAACATGCAATAACCATCAAGTCCTTTGATGTACACTCGCTAGCATTTTCAAGGGGTGGTGAGCCCTTATATGTATAATATGTGCTAGTAGTTTTCCAAACGCAAAATTTCTTGGGAACTATAACTAGTCCAAAATGACAAAACATCCACCTCGAGCCATAAGTAACTTTAATGGTCTCGCATTCTCGCACGGATATTTTTCTAAATATCACCTTGTTTTCTTTGTAATATGTATTGTTTACCATTTGCATCTTAGGATGGTCTCGATCTTGTTTTACCGAAAACTTTGTAAAATAAGTGATATGCGTTCTTACTTAAAAGCATAATAGGATGGTGGGTGGGTGGGTGGGGTGGGGTGCATCTAGTACTTTAGAAAACACTTATTGAGAGATATGCCGTCTCTTCGCATTCTGTCAAATAAAGTGATGCACATATGGGTCCTTTCAAAACAATCATCATGTCACAACTAAATTATATTAAAGTGGCTCTATGATTACGCCAAAGTATGTATGAGTCAATACCCAATATTTCATTGTCGGAGACAATATGGATTCAATAATCCAAATACACCATATGGCCTATTTTGCAACTTTTTCTTTTTTCAACGTATAGACGTTGCAAACCTAAAAGCAACGAATATATGTTGCTTTAAATAAGGAATATCTCAAAATATTATATATGTTTAAATTCATGGTATTGTCGTAAAAAATCGTATTCTCAAAGGTTATTTAGAATGAATTATCCTTATTATTTATCTAGGTTTAACTTTATTTCGAAAAATTGTAAGAAAATTGAGAAATTGATCTCCCCAAAATCTCCCTCTCTTTTTCACACACCAATCCATTTCCCTCCCAAAACTTGAATCAAATTTTCCTTTCCCCGCTTCTTCTACCTGATTGATTCAAAACTTTGTTCTATTTTTATTTAGTAAGAGAATATTCTACTTATGTTTGTATTTCATCTAATACTAGATGACCGTTGCCACGTTGGGACTACTTATCGAAAAATTGGCGCAAAATTAAATTTTGTACTCACAATTTAGTTCCGCCATAATGGCATGGAATCGACCAGTAAATTTGTAAAGCGAAATTGTAAAGCAAGAAGATGTATCTCTTTTTCTAAAACGGAGTGAAAATATCACTTTTCTAGAAACATAGTGAAAGTATTTCTTTTCTAAAACGGGTTGGAAGTATCACTTTTCCTGAAAGCTGAAATGGATCGAAAGTATCATTTTTCCTGAAACGGAGAATTAGTTGATGCAAAAACCAAAATATGTCTGCATAATGTGTTGTGCATTCAATTTTCGAAAATTGTTCCTAAAATGAAAGTATCACTTTTCCTTAAAAGGAGCGAGCACATCGTTTTATTAGTTGCAATGGAAAATTAATTGATACATAAAACAAAATATGAATGCATAACACGTTATGCATCCTTTGTGGTGGTTAGCATAGTGGCGATGCATTCAATTTTTAAAAATTGTGCCTAAAAGGATAAACACCTTCGAATTTTTCAAAATTTGATATTGTTGTTTGTACTCATTGCATAGATTTCTTTAAAATCTTTCCAACAAGATAAAATTTGTGAAATTCCAAGGAACGGATTTTTAGATATGTTATATTCTTGTTTGCTTTCTATACCCCTGAAAAAATAGGATACATAAGGAGTTATAGTAATTGGAATAAAATGGAGGGGCAATGTCGTCTTTTCATCGTTGAACCAAAAAAATTTGGTTACACCAAATCCAATCTTTTTGTGTCAAATTAGAAAAAAAGTCATGCTTCACACTGACACAAAGTCACCATATATAGGGCCCACCCTCGCTTTGCTCGGTTGGCCCAACTATTCAGATAAGTTTTAACTTTTAAGAGCCTAAAAATATAGAGCAGTTCTACACTCACCGTGATTTTTCACCGTGTGCCGAGTGGAACATGCTCCTGGGGCCTACCACCTAGGAATTTATAGGGGTCCATTTTTTGTGTTTCACTTGGTGTATATTGGGGTGGATTTTCCACAGTCAATATATTTTTGAAAAATATAACCGTGATTTCTCTCTCCATCTTTCAACGCCACCTTCCTTTTTTCTTGACGAAAAAAACTCTTGATATGTTATTTATTCAGATCAAAAGCCAAAAAACAACTCTCACAAAGAAACTAATCCTAGCCTTTATCTCAAAACTAAAACCCACGTGTCAAATCCAAAAGCAAACCCCTCTTTTGTAACCCTAGATCTAGCTGATTTGTTCCTAAAATCAAAAGAAAACCCTCATCTCATATGCAATACAACTGAAGACTCTAAAAAGAACATATCCTCAGGTGTAAAACCTGATTTTGACCATTTTTGCTTGATTTTGAGATTATTTTTTGTGAATAGTATCTTTTATGAGATAATATTTTTGTTAGATTATGAGATTTTTGTTTTTGTGTACTTTATTTGAAAGAGTTTTGAGGCATGAGTTTTCTTTTGGTTTTAGATTTATGAACTGATATTTCAAAAAATAATAATTTTTGGTTTGATTGATTTCTAGGCGGGTTTAGTTGGTCGTGATTTAGCAGATAGATTTGTTCATTCTATTGTGTTTCAAATATTGATGGATTAATTGATAGGCCCTGATTGTAGTATGCATGATATGTACGTACAGTTTGTGGAGTAGTTAGGGTAGTTAGGATGGTTACTTATGGGTGCTGATATATATATATATATATATATATATATATTATCTATTTATTCGTCTGATTTCTCTAATGATATTTGGTTGATGAGTTTGGTACTCATCAATTGGTATACCAAATGCATCAATCAAATATCATTTGTAGGACCCAGTTGAATGTTATTCTAACCGAAATAAAGTAGTGTAAACGTTTCTTAAATTCCTTTATCCGTTTCTTTTATTAAATAGAGCAACATATATTAACCTGTTTAAGCAACGCATGTATTCGTTACTTAATTTATTAAGCCACGGATGTATAAGTTGTGCAATACATAGCAAATATTTGCTACGCCACTTTTGCAACTGATATAAACACTACTGAAATCAAATTATAAACGTTGCAAAATGGTCGAAAAGGTGTAGTGACTAGTGATTTACATTTCACCAAATTGACTCATAAAATTTTCTAAGAATATGCTTCCTTCCACATTGCAATCAATTACATTGTCACCACAATGAGTTTCCATATATGATATCCACTTGCATGGGTTTCTTTGGAATATAACAAGGTGTGATTAACTCTCGGTACATATAGAGCTTTTGTGACTTTTAATCTTTGTTCCCTCTTGGCAACAAAGTTTGCGTAACTTCACTCGATGATCCAATCATTGTAGTTACAGTAAATTATAAATAATTAGTTTAATAACTAATGTATATTCCTTAAGTTAGGGGAAGGAGAAACCATTATCAGTTAGACATCGAGTCCTTTCCGGAGAGATTTAATAAGTGGTGTAGTGGCCTTATTATGTAACAAAAGGGGATTTATTCAAGTACTTTAGAGTGTTACGATTCATGTGGATGAAGTGCACATGATGATCCTTATACCTCAAGTGCCTTAGAGTATTTCTGTCTCGTGCGTGGTAATGATATACTTTTCATTCCATAAGTAAAGACAGTGGATCTAGTTCAATTGAATGAGATAATCAAATTTGGGAAGGCAAAGTTCTTCTTGCCATTAAATTTGATGTCTACAGTATGACTTTCCTCTAACACACAATGAGTTTGTGGTTCTTTAAAACTTCCTACATAGATGAAAATTGGTTGCTGCTATGATACCCGCAATACATTGCTTGTACCAATACCTATAACAAGGTTCATTTCCAACTCTTTCACATGTTCTAGTACACCAATATTGGTATGATTTAGCACGTCTAACCTCTCGTTCTTCGATGTTATGTCCATATTTATCCTTGCCACGATTACCTTAAGTTGAGAAATTTCTTTAATCTCACACGCTTCCAACCATTTACATTAGGTTGGATAAATTACTAAAGACCGTGAATCTCTTGTTATCATACTTCAATATCTACTGGTACTATAGTATAAATGAAAGAAGTTGAAAAGACAAAAATGGAAAGATTTTTCTGCCTCATGTCAACTTTTGTGAATTTCTCACAAATATCGAGGTACTTGTAGATGTAGAAAATCCTACCTCTACATCCAAAGGTAACTAAACACATACACAAAGAAACAAGACAAACAAGAGAAGCAATAGAACACGAGGTGTACGTGGTTCGGCATGATTACCTACGTCCACGGGGGTATAAAGAAGATCTTATTACTCGATTCAAGGTTACAAGACGGATCTCTCTCTCAATGCCTTTAGTATGCTCTCTTTCCTCACTTCTTGCTTGGGTTCTTCCTCTCTACATGGTCTCTATTTATAGTTACAAGTGATGATACATCAAGATTTCGGTGTTAGGATCCAGCGTAGCTTCCTCGATGTTCCTCTCGGGTGATCGGTCGATGTCTCGCTCGATTGTTCTTATTTGTTCGGGCCGGTGCGTCAAGCCGAGTGATGTTCCCTCGCTATCTCGGGCTGCTCGATGTCGTCCGTTTGGGGGTAATCGATGTCGCCCTTGGGATCCTTGGCCGAGTATTCCTTGACCGAGTCCTTCTTATCTCTTCACCAACCTTGTCAGCGCATTTATGGCTCCGGCACCCGATGTCCATCGCATCACAACTTTTCCCCTTTTTCTTCGACTTTCGGCTCCTCTTTCCTCACGCCCATTCGGAGAGGCGATCCGAAGATTTCTAGATGCATGCTTGCTCGCACGCCATGGCTTAGGATCGTTCCACCTGTCCTGGATTATTTACACCTACATTTATGCCCTTCTTTCACTCGTGTAGTCAACACGTGGGGAAGAATAACCGCCTCGTCTTCCCACGTCCTCGGTCATGCCGGTTTGCCACGCATGTCTGTTCCCACTCGCTTGATTACTCCAACCGGTTCACCTTCTCTCGCCGGTTACCATGGGAGGGGTTTATAAATCCAGCGCTCGAACCTAGCTTCCCTCTTATTCCTTTCTCTGCAACTTCGTTCCCTTTTTTCCATCTTCTCTGCGTCTTCATCTTTCCTTCACCCTCCTTTCGCTGCTGCTGGCTAATTTCTCAACAAACTTCTTCCCTTCCTTCTCCGTTATCCGTCGTCTTCTCCGTTTCCGTCGCCGCTGCAATCTCCGGTTCCGGTCGTGCTTTGCTTCTTCCTCGCCGTTTTTCTTATCAGCTTGCATGGCCTCTTCAACTCCTCAAATGACGGAAAGAAGGTGTGTGAGTTATGTGTTTTCCGATGACGACGGCGTACGCTTGATTCCTTGTTCGTCATAGAGAGTCCTTCCAAGTATGATTACCGCGCTCTTGATTCTATCTTTCCGATAACTCATCTTCGTTTTCTTGTAGGGCTGACAAGAGAGGGCTCCTAAGGATCCGGCCGGATGAGCAGATGTTCATCGCCAAAGGGCGAGTTCGATCTTCACGGATATGACGTCGGGCTCTTGTCGTGCCGAAGGGTGTCTTGAGAAAAGATGATGTTCGGAGGTTTCCCCCATTCGGCCGAGGCGACCATTGTTACTGTGGGCCAGCTGGAGCTCTGGATCGTTTCCCCCGTATGATCCTAGTCGTCCATTTTGGTACGAGGCTCTCTCCAAGATTCGTCCGTGTCGCTTTGGCTCGGTGGAATGGCAATACCTTCCGCATCTTGTCCGAGTGGGAGAGGCGCAGCCGGGCGCAGTGTTCTCCTACCGCTTGGTCCACTTACGATCCTTCCCGTGCGAGTGACTATACTCCCCGCCGCCTTCGCCGACAATTATCGGAGAGGACCACTACTAATGGCGATCTCGCCGGGTTTGCCGCTAGTCCTCATCGCCATAAAACTCTTCCCCGACGGTGTTGGGAGGCTTTTAGATGAGGATCCTCGAGGGAAGATCTCCAACAAGCATGCCCGTCATACTAATGACGGCTTGGGATCGGGTTCCACTGGTTATTTCCGGGTCCTCTCTTGAGCGGCAAATTCCCTCCTCCGCCGAGTTTTATCCTTTCTGGGTAATCAATGTTGATCGGGTAAGTATACTTTCCTGTTTTTCTGGTTTGGTTGATCGGCTCGGGCGATATGTGGGGTGATATTTTGTCTTGGTGTTTTCCAGACCAAGTCCCAGGGTACTCCTTCTGAGGTTTTCGTTCATCGGAAGAGATAGGATCGCAGAGCCGAGGAGGAGACAGGGGAAGGTAACAAATATACTTATCATTTTTTATTTGACGTACATGTACGTGCCCCTATTTGTTGCCTTGCATGGTTCTCGACGTGGGCCATGCGTAGAGCCGAGGGTTGACAAGGCTCCTACTATCTCAAAGGATGGTGAGGATCCCGATGACCGTACTACCTTTGTCACGTTTCCCGAGGAAGTCGCCTCGTAATCTTTTTGATGTTTCATCTACCCTTGTAGGTGATAAGTCCAAGGGAGGGGTAAGGAGCCCAAGGAGAGTGTGCTGCCCCGGAAAAGATTGTGGCCGGGAAGTAGTCGATGAAGGGGTTGTTCTTGCCGATGGCGTTGTATATGTTGTCTCCGAAGGTGATGATGATGAGGATCTTTTCGGCTATGAGGATGAAACCCTCGCAATGAGGAGAAGTGGACAGGTGGAGAAATCGGGTGGTGGTGGGAACCTTGTGGAGGGCCGTGATGCGGAGGGTGTCTGCTGTCAAGGATCGGCCGCCAAGACTAGTCCTTCCGTGGTCCCGAGCTTCAGCAAAGAAGACCTCTTTCACCATCTCGGGCCCTATGTGCAACTCGCTTGGTGCACTTATTTCTCCCGATTTTGCCTCTTTGTCCGATGAGGAAAAGATCGGTGATGTCTCGTTGTATGAGGCCGCCCTGGAGAGTACTTGTGATCTATTTGGTGAGTAGAGTTGTTTGAGTGTTGCTTCTTATGTTTTTGTTAAGTGCTGACCGCGTCGGTGTTGTTCGTTAGGAGATCAACCGCTCGCCGTTGAATCTTTGCCATCCGGCGCCGAGAGGCCGCCGAGAGGGAGGGTCTTCGTCTCTTGTTGCAAAGAAGAACGGGGAGCGAGCTCGGAGGTTGGAGAAGGAGATGGCCGAGGCCCAAGGTAATCGCTTCACTCTCTACTGGTTATGGTTGATCTTGTAGTGCCAATATCCTAAGCTCAGTACTCCCTGCCTAGCCGAATTTTCTAGTGCGGAGGCCGATGCTGCCACGAGGTGCCGTTTGTTAAAAAGGGAAGTTAACATAGAACGGACCACGTTTCGAACTTACTGACAGAGAATAGTTAATAAGGATGCTAAGATTGATCGCTAGAAACCGATATCGAAGATCTTCAGATCCAAGCTCCATCGCTATGAGACTTTTGAGTATATCCCGAGGAAATTGATAATGCGAGGGCGAACCTAGCTCATTTCCAAGGTATAGCGGGTGATAAAACGTTATTAGCCGACAACTTAGAAGTTCAATGTGGTCGGCTAAGACTTCAGGTCCGAGATCTGCATGCAGATCGCCTTCGGATCTTGGGGGAGAGGGACGCTACTGAGAAGCGTAACCGAGAGGCCCTTGAGAAGCTCAAGGAGTTTGGAAAGGTTTCTGAGGAGTTGGATTGGGTGCGTGCCCAATTGTCGGGTTTGCAGGCCGCCCACTCTCGACAGAGGGAGGAATGGAGTGATCAAGAAGTATTGCCCCACTAACGAGTTTAACGAAGCAGCGATTCCTTGAGCTTTCTTCGAAGATGTCATCTCTCGAGTGTAGCCTATCTCGAGTCCGAGGAGTCTATTAGAATAATTGCCCCTTTGTTAGAAGGTGGTGTGCTTTGTGTTGTGCTTTCAGCGTTGCTTTCTTATTCTTGTTGCTATTGTGTGATCGACCATTCTTGTTGCCTTTGCGGTAGAGCGAGAGGAAGACGGCATCGTTGGAGGAGGAAAACATCCGTCCGAAAGGGAGGGAGGCTCAATTGCTCGATCGGTGGCCACTGCTAAAGCGGCGTCGCGCGGCTAGCAGAGGACCTGGCTGCCGAGAAGACGAAGTTCAATGAAGAGCTTGTCTCGAAGGTTAGGGTAGGTGTGAAAGCAAAGGTGCTTGATAAGAAACGAGCCGATGTTGCCGCTAAGAAGACATCGTCCCGGGTCCGATTTCCTCTAAAGAGTGATTATGTTTTTCAGAAGCGTCGCCGCTATCTTGCCCTTTTCCTCGGGTTGTAATTCGTTTGAACACCTTTTTAATTTCTTGCATAACTTGCTGTGGGTCTCTGCGTCGCGGTTTGTTTGCTTTTCTTCTTGTTGGTGCTATGATACTACTGACGTTATTATCCTTATTTATGCTGAGTTGCCCATATGTGGTTTTCTGTCGTGGTCTCGTTATGTATGCCTGTATGAACAGATAAGTTAGTCACAAATGCCGTTTCTGTCGAACGCACTCAACAAGGAGGGTCATCGGGCCCGATGCCATGTCCTGACTGAGGCATCTCATCACCGTCTTTTGAGATCTGGTGGAAGGGGTGTTGGTCTCGCCTAATTTCTATGGGATCGACACCCCAAGAAGTTATCGATTAATCTTCTTGGGCAAGTGATTCGGCCACTTGCGAGGAGAGCAATGTTGACTGCTCGACTGTCGAGTACTCGTGCCTCGACAATCGGCCGCTGGTTTCCAACCACCAGGGCCCCTGAACTACCTCGGCACTTGCACAATGCCATCGCCCGAGTTCGAATAGTCCGCGTTAGTGTAAGTCGCCCCGGCACTTGCACAATGCCATCGCCCCGGGTTCGAAACGACCATTCAGACGCACTTGTCATATTTCCAACCCCACGCGGCCTTTCACGGAAATAGATGACAAGATATCTTACCTGAGTTCATGGATGGTAGAGCTTTAGTCGTGTTGCGTTCCATGGTCGTGGCTCGGGTTTCCGTCCGGTTTCCAAAGATCTTGTATGCCCCTTCTCCGACCTTCTCAACTATTGTGTAAGGTCCTCCCCATATTGGTGCAAGTTTGCCGCCTTTCTTGTCACGTTCATAGCTAGGTAAGTGTTTTAGTACCAGCTGCCCTGGTAGGAACTCTCTTGGTCGGACCCGTTTGTTGTATTCTCGTTGGATTCTCCGCTGGTAATTTTCCATCTTTTGCAGGGCCATCTCCCTCGTTTCTTCTAGATCGTCAAGTTTAGCCGGGATAAGATCCGCCGAGATGTTTCGCCTCCATGCTTCGGTCCTTGTGGTCGGTATCATCGCCTCTCGTAAGGCGGGATGGCTTCGGGTCCCATATGTTAACATGAAGGGCGACAATCCAATTGCCTCCCCCGCGAGTTGTCCTATACGCCCACAAGACGTTGTAAAGCTCTTCACACCATTCCCCATATTCCCCGTCGAGTTTCTTCTTCATGTTATCGGCGATGGTCTTGTTTGTGATCTCGGCTCATCCATTGCTTTGGGGGTATAGTGGCGTGGACTTGCTTTTTTTCGGATGTTGTAAGTGTTAAACAACAGGTCTATGTTTTTGCCCCGTAATTGTTTGCCGTTGTCGAGACAATTGCCGCCGGAACCCGAAAGCGGCATATGATGTGTTCCTGGATGAACAGGAAAACATCCTTATCCCATATGTGCCTTAGCGGTGCGGCCTCAACCCACTTGGTGAAATAGTCGGTGGCTACAATTAAGTACTTCCTTTGTCCCGACCGATGACGGAGTTCAATGTCACAGCGCGCGTGTATCTTCTTTTTCCGAATTTCGGCACTGCCGCAAACCCGTGGCCATATGTTTTGCGTCCTCATTCATGTATGGCCAGAAGTATCCCATGGTTTTTGCTCGTGCCCAAAGCACGCCCGAGCTATGGTTTCCGCTGCCCCATAGTGCGGCTCGTTAAGGATTGTATGCCCCTCCTCTTTACTTAGGCACCTCAACAAGGGTCCTAGGTACGATTTCTGTAGAGAATTCCGTCTCGAATTTCGTACGCTGGTCGTTTTGCTTTTGATCTTGTTGACCTCGTGTCGCCCTTTGGGCAATTTTCCTCGTTTCGAGATATTCATGAATCGGCTTCCTCCAATCGTCACCCGAGCATGCGGTCGGTAGTGACACCTGCAATATGTGCGTCGACGTTCTCGATCTCGGCACGATGGCATTAAGACCCTCATAACTCGATGCCTTCAATGCTTGAGTCTGGCTCAACATGGAAGCAACGTAAGCCGGGGCATCCAGTGCCGATTGTCTTTTCGCAGATGTGTCGGAATTTAATGCTCGGTATTTGCCCGATGTAGAATTGGGCGAGTTCCCAGTATTTCTGTAACAAGGGGTCGTGTATGGCGTACTGCCCGTTGATCTGTCGGACAACTAGCTGAGAGTCGCTCGTGAGTCGTACCTCCGGATGCCCATCTCCACTATCGGACGTAAGGCATGTATTATCGCTTCGTGATTACGTGACATTGTTGGTTGCCTTAAACTCAAGCCTAAAGGAGTGGACCATTTTCTTGCCCTTTGGTGTCGTGAAGACCGACCCTAAACCCGATCCGTCTTTATTGGACGACCCATCGACGAAAACCTCCCATCGTGTCGGGCTGCATGTCTCGAGTAAGTCGGGTGAATCGTCTCGGTCTTCTTCCATTCCGGGGATGTCTTCTACTTCGTCCTCATCACTGAGGGGGAAGTCTGCCAAAAAAATCGGCAACTCGCTCGTGCTTTCACCGCTGTCCTCATCTCGTAAAAGACATCGAATCGCTTTATTTGCGCGCTCCACTTAGAGATCCGTCCCGACCTAGTCTGCGTTATCGAGCACCGACTCTATGGAGGACTTGGTAAGCACCCGAATCTTGTGGGTTTGGAAATACGTCCGAAGCTTTTGCGTTGCAAATACTAACGCTAGTATGAGCTGCTCGATTCTGGTGTAGTTCTTTTCTGCCGGGTTCATGGTCTTGCTTATGAAATATACCGGCTTTTCTTCTGCTCCCTCGTTCTTGACCAACACGGCGCTGATGGCATGACTGGTTGCCCCGAGATACGAGTGTTAATATGTCCTCGGGCTCGGGTCTTTGTAACACCGGGAGGCTCGCCAGTGTTGCTTGATTCTCTCGGAATGCTTCCTCACACTCCTCGGTCCATCTCGAACTTCTCTCCCTTCCTTAACGTCCCGAAGAAATTCTTACACTTGTCCGACGATCGAGAGATGAATCGTCCTAGAGCCGCCAAGTTTCCGTTCGGCCCGTTGCACGCCCTAATCATTATTACAGCGAAGGCATTTCTCATATCGCTTTGATTTTATCTCGGATCCAGCCGATCCCCTTATCCGTGATTATGTATCCTAGGAACTTGCTCGAGGTGACCCGAAGGTGCACTTGGACGGATTTGCCTCATCTTGTACCTCCTCATGGTCTGGAAGATGTCTCTGAGGTCGTCGATGTGTGTATCGGCTACCTTACTCTTGACTAGCATATCGTCCACGTATACTTCGATGGTGTCGTGTATTTTGTCTTCAAACATGTCCTCCACTAGCCTCTGATATGTGGCGCCCGCATTTCTCAGCCCGAATGGCATTTTGGTGTAACAACACAGTCCTCTCGGTGTGAAAAAGGATGTATTCTCCTGGTCTTCGGGGGCCAGGGGGATTTGGTTGTATCCCGAGTACCCGTCCATGAGTGTTATCGCCTTGTACCCGACAATGGATTCCACGAAATGGGTCGATCCGGGAGAGGGAAGCATCCTTCGGGCATGCCTTATTCAGTCGTTATGTAATCGACGCAAATTGGGACGCCCCCATTCCTCTTGGGGACTATCACCATATTAGATATCCACTGCGGATATTGGGCCTTTCGGATGATTCCCGCCGCGTACTGATTTCTTCAACTCGCTCTACCGCTGGTTGTAGCAAGGGTGCAATTCTTCTCATTTTCTCGTCCGATTGGTCCGAACTTGGGGTCTATCCTCGGATGGTGCGAGCAAACTTCCGGTCGATGCCTTCCATGTCGTGCATCCGCTGTGCAAATACATCCATGTGCTCCTTCGGGAGGGCTATCACCACGGGATTGCTCATTCGTCGACGTGACCCTATTCTTACTAATCTCGGCTCCTCCTCGGTGCCCGATTAACTTGCAGAGTTGGTTCTAGGGCCGAAAAGTTTTGCTTGGGCTCGCCGACGGCCGCCGGCTCCCCTGTGATTGCTATAAGACTTCGTGTCGCCCGCTCGTAGGTGGCGATGGTTTGTGACATCATCTTTTCCAATTCCTCTCCCGCTTCCATGTCCTTAGACTTCTTCTTTTCTTGGCGTTTCCTCGACCGTCTTTCCTCGTTCGTTGGATGTCTATCTCGCACACATTGTCTTGCCGCTTGGGGGTCGCCTAGTACTTCTACTACTCCACGATAAGAAGGGAAGCGCAGTTTCGATGGTAGGCCGAGGCGACTCCTTGATCCTCGCGACCCAAGGTCGTCCCAGGGATCGCCTCGTAGGGTGAAGCGACATCGACCACGCAAAAGGTGGTCAACGTGTCAAGGAACCCTTCCCCGTCCGAGACTCGAGAGTGACTTCTCCTTTGGCACCGCCACCGCACCGTTGAAGCCGTAAATAGATAAGTTGATGGGATCAGGATGTCATCGGACAACTCCATCCTCTTGAAAGTGTCATAGAACAATACTTCGACTGAACTACCACTGTCCATTAATATTCTGCGGACGCCCCATTCCTCGATCATCAGGGTTATTACTAAGGGATCTCCATGTGCTTGTCCGTTCAGTGGGACATCTTTCGCCGAAAACGTAATCGGTTGCATCATCCACGGCTCCATAGGGAGGGTCTTGGCCACGCTAAAGATTTGTTTGCCCGATCTGTCCCCTCTTGTGTATTCTCGAGGTGATACCGGTCCCCAAATCGTATCCTTGTGTCGCCGAGTGTGATATGGTGTTACAAGTGAACCGAGCGCCGCGATTGATTCTTATTTGATGTACTTTTGGGACCTCGGGCTGGGCGATGTCGATGGTGTTTTGACGAAATGCCAGAGATACCCATCGCGGGATCGGTGCCGGACGATATCCTTCACTTCTCTCGCAATCATTGGTTGAGTGGCCGCGGAACCGATGATAATGGCGTAACTCCGGTGGTTCTCGTCCCGTCGAATTGGATTCCCGAGTCTTGGGGTAACGGATGTCATTTCTCTTTTCCACTTCCTTGAACACTTCTTCCAAGGGCGCATTGAGCGGGGTGTATGATCTTGGATCGTGGCGAGGCTTCTTTCCTCTCGGCCCGGACTTTCTTGTTTTCTCCCCGGGTTGGGCACTCGGGCCGTTTCTCGGACCGTGTCGTGGCTTCCCTGGCAGCCTCTTCGTGGTGCTCGCCTCTTGTATTCCCTCGTCTCGCGCTCCTTCTGGATCTCCTCCAAAGCGATATAGTGCTCCCGCATCTTCCGGATCTCCCTTAGCGTCTTGGGCTTTTTCTCGTACATCGCCACCCGGATGGGGTCCGATTTTCTTAGCGAAGTTCTCGAAGCCGAATATCGTTGGTCGACCGGTGCCTTCCCTATATCCGTGCATAACTTTCTCCATCTATCCGTTAAGGAACGCAGCGGTTCCCTCAGCCTCCGTGCAAGGGTAAATAACTTGTCGACTCGGGGCCGAGCTATGTCAAGTTATGCATGTACGTTTCAAGAAAGGTCTCCACCAGAGCCGCATAGCTCCCAACGGATTTATCGGGCAGAGTGTAAACCAACTCTTCGCTTCTCCTTCTAGACTAGCAAGGGGAAGAATTTGCACATGACCACGTCGTGATTTTTCCATTGTAGTAAGGACATGCCGTACATTTTGATGTGTTCCCCGCACGCCTGCACTGGTCGAACCCGGATGGGAAGATTGGCAGCGTGCACTTTGGTGGAAATGGTGTTCGGTCCAGCTCCCCGGTGAATGGTGTCTTCTCGAGCTTCGTTGATTACTTCTCGCTAACTTGTCATCCTCGTTGTCTCCAAAGTGAGCTTCTTTATTATCCGCTCGAGTCGCTCGATCTTTTGCCCCGGTGGATGCGTCCGTACTTTCGTTGGTTGCTTCCTCGTCGGCCGAGGAATCCCCGACGGCCCATATCCTTCTCCCGGTCGATTAGGATCGGGTACTCGTCCTCGGCTCGGTGAGGGGGTGGGTCGTCCTCTACGGAGTGTGGTTGCCGGAGGCGCCTCGGCTTGATGATCCCTCGACCCCGTCCTCCTATTTCGAGTCGGTGATTCTCGTATTCTAGTGCCAAGTTTCTCCTCTGCAATTCTCTCATCAGTCCTCTTGTCTTCTTTGGCTGGCCGCGCATGGCGAGTAACATCGGGTCGTGCTCTCGTGACTAGAGTGACCGTTCACTTGGTGTCCCGTTGTGTTAGGGGGTGCGGTTGGGGGTCTCGAGGTGAGAGCGATAGAGGGACGATCGGGGCCGTTGGATGATCGACTATTACCGGGGAATAGCCGGAGCCGGGAAGCGGTTAGCCACATCGGGGGACGTCTCGATTAGGGTTCCCTCCTCGCCAAGTGTACTTGCCTAAGTCTTTCGGCCTCTCGTTCCAAATCTCTTTGGTGTTCCGTAGGGTCGTCTCTCTCTTCTTCGTTCTTCGTGTATCGTTTGGACTTCCTCCTCCTCCTCCGTATCCGATGCGTTCTCCCGTCTTCCATGCTGCCCTCGTTCCTGGCCCCATCCGACTTGGGTTAATCCCTCGTCCTCCCGGGTGGGAGGTCGTCATCTCGGCCTAAATCGACTTCCTCGTCGACCGTAGTCATGCCTTTGATCAACGCCGAAGTCTCGCCTCGGTCGTCGTGTCGTCGATCTCCCCATCGGGAGTCCGTAAGTCCTTCTTGCCCGATGGA
Organism: Papaver armeniacum; assembly: GCA_023531295.1. NCBI lineage: Eukaryota > Viridiplantae > Streptophyta > Magnoliopsida > Ranunculales > Papaveraceae > Papaver > Papaver armeniacum. The sequence goes on from JAJJWW010012485.1 coordinate 33,691, forward strand.
TCCCGCCGCGACTCGGTTCCTCAGATCCCGCTCGTCCTGGAGGTACTTGCCATTGCCTTTGCTATCGTCCTCGTTCCTCGACTCGCCTATCCGTTTGTTCCTACGTCAGCAAAGTAGACAGCACTTACTTCGAACTGCTTTCGAAAAGGTTAAAGGTGGAGTACAGCAATTCAGTGCAGAGTGAAAGAGATTTTCCATAGTACGGTTCCTTTGACGCTAGTGTGTTGGTCTCAGCAGCCAAATTGATTTTGCCGCAAAAGGACAAATTTTGAAAAGCTGCCTTGACATATCGCTTTCGGTACCTTCCTAAGCATTAATCATTATTTGTCCTAACATTCCCAGCGCCAGAAATCATTAACCATTCGTGCGTTGAATCAGAAGGTTTCTTTCACGGCGGTGATGGGCGACCACGACGCCCCTGACGACCGTCGTGTTGATGACCGCAAGACTCCTATGATTCTTCACTGATGCTGTGAGGCTTTCAGCGTAGGATTATGGTGAGACTCAGGCCGTTCACCATGATCCCGCCGGCCGTGGTTTCCAAGATCTAGACTCAACGATTCTGAGCTAGCTCTGTTTCCACCATTATCACGCTTCGTTTACCTTGCTAAAATAAAGACAGGTGTGAAATGGAGACGGATGCGACAATATCTCTCCCCAGAAGATAGTCTAAGTAACCTACGCGTTGCCCCTGTTAGGGGTCTTCGTTTGGCATCAACTACCCTTACTAAATGTTGGTAAGAGCTGTCGAATTTCTCTTGCAACGGGGTTGGAAGCCATAGATCACGGTCAGCGAGATGGAATCCCCTTCTAGCTTCTACCAACATCGAAAGATGCTATTTTGGGAGCTCATGGGTCGTCCGATAACTCTCTGAAGTGTCTCAAACATACAGCCTATCTCGATGGAGCTGTCTCCGATGACTTTGCCTACGCGGGGGACTTGTTTTGCTTGGAAAAATGGAGACTACTGGTGAAAACAAGAAAACGGACTTATACCACTTCGACACGGAAATAACAAAACGAAGATAACCAGCAAGAACGCAAGGCTAGCTTTACCAGTCTCGACAAGATGTTGCCAAGAAAACAAAAATAACAAAGAAAACGAAGATCACAAAACAAGGACACAAAGGTAACCTTTATCGACTCATCAAGACGTTACTGAAGGAAACAAAGATAGCAGATCGAAGGGGTTTCTCCCTTAGCATCAACCAGCACACAGGGTGGCTTAGGAGCTTGGAGTTTTTTCCTTCTAGCGCCCGAGTTCAAGGTATCCGGAGATGTTATACGGTCCCCTTAGTCGGCGCCAGAATGTAGATGTAGAAAATCCTACCTCTACATCCAAAGGTAACTAAACACATACACAAAGAAACAAGACAAACAAGAGAAGCAATAGAACACGAGGTGTACGTGGTTCGGCATGATTACCTACGTCCACGGGGGTATAAAGAAGATCTTATTACTCGATTCAAGGTTACAAGACGGAATTCTCTCTCTCAATGCCTTTAGTATGCTCTCTTTCCTCACTTCTTGCTTGGGTTCTTCCTCTCTACATGGTCTCTATTTATAGTTACAAGTGATGATACATCAAGATTCGGTGTTAGGCCTGGCGTAGCTTCCTCGATGTTCCTCTCGGGTGATCGGTCGATGTCTCTCGCGATTGTTCTTATTTGTTCGGCCGGTGCGCAAGCCGAGTGATGTCTGCCTCGCTATCTCGCCGCTCGATGTCGTCCGCTTGGGGGTAATCGATGTCGCCCTTGGGATCCTTGGCCGAGTATTCCTTGACCGAGTCCTTCTTATCTCTTCACCAACCTTGTCGCCGCATTTATGGCTCTAGCACCGATGTCCATCGCATCACAACTTTTCCCCTTTTTCTTCGACTTTCGGCTCCTCTTTCCTCACGCCAGATTCGGAGAGGCGATCCCAGACTCTAGATGCATGCTTGCTCAGTACGCCATGGCTTAGGATCGTTCCACCCGTCCGTGGATTATTTACACCTACAGTACTAATATGCAACATATTTTAGTTGAAGTTATTGTCTCTTTATAGTTTAACAAGTGGAATCCATCCCACTTAACATTCAAATTTGGGGAAAAAAATGAATGTTTCAAATAACTTCCTTTAGAGCATTACATTATCTGAAGTCAATATGTCGCCTTAAAAACATAGAATCTATACCTTCATCTATTGGACAATGCATCGTCATTGGTTGAAGGTTTTTATAATGGAAGCATAGCCACTGTAGACACAATTGATTTATGTATCAGGGACTCTACCAACTGGTTGAAGGTTTTTATAATGGAAGCATAGCCCTTGTAGACACAATTGACTTATGTATCAGGGACTCTACCAACTGGTGCATTTAAAAAAAAAAAAAAAATCTTATTAACACTTATGTATCTAAGGTTTTTAATATGAAATAATTAACACTTATTATAAAAACCTTCAAAGGTATATTAACAAAAATGAGCGATCTGTATTATTCAGTTATTATATTTCCTAAATTTACGTTGGTCCCTTATTTGAACAAGGAGCCAAACACAAACCAACCTTAAATTAAGTTCCTCGTCATCGAAGAAGCAAGCCGTTAGATACATAGGATCACACGGTTAATAAACTTTGTTATAAGGTTTTGTCAATACCTTTCGTCAAGGGATCCCGACCCTTTGATTAATGCAATTTCTTTTCATATTAAAAAGAAATGAAAAAAAATTCCACTTTCAAAATGTAGGCAATACCATATGGTCTTAGGAATAATATATTAGAGCGAGTATGGTCCAGTTGACCCAGTGAACTCTGTTTTCATATGTGATTTAGTTTGGTTTTATTAGGTGTTCATTTGAAAGAATGAACTCCGGAGTTCATCAGACAGAATGAACTGCTACAAAAAAAAAAGTAGGAATTAACACGGAAGGGTATTTTGGTCCATTTAATATTTTTAAATAATTATGGACCAAACAGGAAGCGTGTTTCCCGCTGGACCAAATTGTTGTGGTACCGAATATAATTGGACCAAACGATTATTTTCCCCTTCAATATTGTCTAACTCCTCGATATTTCTTCTCTGTATACAGTATGATATTTTTTCTCCTATACAGTATATGTTGAATTGGCCTCGGAGGTCCGCGGAACCACCCCTTGGAATAGAACCGTTTTTTGGGGACCAGCCTTTTTTTGAGGGGACCATGGTTTTATTTTGGGTAAAGACATTAGAAGTAATTCTAGGTCACCCCATATCTAGTTATTTATTTAATACCTAATCTACCCTCTTTATTAATTTTAGGTTATGATTAGTGAAATGATTTAGTTAAAAACAATTAGTGAGATTAAATTAAAAGATGGGTTTATTATTAGTTGAGCAGAATTATTGTGAGAGTAGAGTTAGAGAAGATGAAGGAGAAAAACATGAAAAATAATTTTTTTTTTCCAATTCACCCCCTTTGAGTATTCAAATGATGGATTTTATCAACCACAACCGGAGGTAGAGTATTTGGGTGAACAAGTATGCTCCAAACTTAGATAATGTATGTTGAATTGGTAAAAACTTCCCAAGAATGTAAAATTTTGAATCGGGATTTTGAACAGGTTCGGTTACTTTATATGAAGAACAAGTAACCGAACTCATCCTCAAGGTGTAGTTCGGTTGCTTTGTGAGGATGAACAAGTAACCGAACTCATCTCAAGGTGTAGTTCTATTGCTTGATCCAAACACGCAGTTACCGAACTCCATATTAATGGAAGCTCGACATAAAGTGTTATGTTCGGTTGGTTCGCAACTAACCGAACTTTATGTACAAATAAATTTTAACCAAGTGTATAAGGTTCGGTTGGTTCGAAAACTACATGCTTTTGCGATCCAACCGAACTAAGTTTAATAAGTTCGGTTGTTTCGCAAACTTGAGATTAATTGCACAACCAACCGAACTTAACAAACAAAAATTTCTTATGTTTTTAACCGTAGAGTTCGGTTACATGGCAGTTTAAAATTTTATAAAATAACCGAACAAAGTTGATAGAGTTCGGTTATAAGAGAAATAAAAATAATGGGAAAAACAAAGAAGGTTCGGTTACATGACAACTTTTTTTCTTATGTTTTTAACCCTAGAGTTCGGTTACATGGCGCTTTATACATTTATGCGAAACAACCGAACTCGTCGGTTCGGTAACATAGTTATAAAGCATATAGAACCGAACTCATTCAAGGTGTAGTTCGGTTGCTTTGTGAGGATGAACAAGTAACCGAACTCATATGAATGTAGTTCGGTTGCCTTGTGAGATGAACAAGTAATCAATCAAGATCAGAACCTCCATTAAACCTCTCCACAACTTCCATTTTCAACTCATTTGGATGATTACTTCTCATTTTTTCAACCAAAAACAAACGACAAGTAATGGGTTTGTGAGAATATCTTTGCTAAAGATTTAAATTAAGTTATATATATATTGAGGTGGTGGTGGTTGGTGGTGATGGTGGTAATCGGTGGTTGGCGTTGGTGATAATCAGAGGTGGTGGTGGTGGTAATCGGCGGTGGTGGTGGGAGGAGGTGGTGGTGGTGGTAATCGGCGGTGGTTGTGGGATGAGGTGGTGGTGGTAATCGGCGGTGGTGGGCGGTGGTGATGGTCGGAGGTGGTGGTGGTATTTATCGGCGGTGATGGGCGGTGGTGGTGGGAGGAGGTGGTGATGGTTATATATATATAGAGAGAGGTGGTTATTAGGTTGGTTTTAAATTAAATTAGGTTAAGGGCAAGTTAGTAATTTCAACGCATTAGGACATCCCTTATAACTAGAGGGAAGGTGGCATAATCAAACCATGGTCCCCTCAAAAAAACCACGGTCCCCAAAAAATGGTTCTTGGAATATTTGATCCATAACAACGAAGCTGGCATCCAAGTCTACTCCGGGTATTATATATGTATATGTAATGATTTTTTTTTTGTTTATTGGAAGCATAATATATTTGTATAGATGTCTTAATCGATTAATATATCATCGTTAATTGCTGTGATAAAAGGAAAAAGAAAATTCTACGACCATCAAAATTATTAGTTTATTATAAATCCAACTAATTTTGTTGATGCACCTCGCAGGAAAGACACCAGGATGATGATGCCCTCCGAATTAACACGGCAGAAAACTCTTTCGTCAGCTGCTTCTCAACAACAAGATATAGACTTTAAACAAAAAGTTTGTATGAACCGAGATAAATGTTATAAACGTGTAATTATGTTAAGAATATCTAGGGCAAATCCCGTTTATTACTGGGATGCCCTTGTGTCTAGCCCTATAAATAGAGGCTCTAATGTTAGTCTAATATACACATCTAATAAGATTTTCTCTCCTTCTTCTCCCTATTTTCTCTGTCTCCTTCTCTATTTATAAGACGTTATCGACGTAACTCTACCGACTAAGCTTCTTCTTCGTTCTCTTTATGGTGTGATCAGACGGTTAAACTTTCCATCGCATAGGACAACACAATACGGAGATATGAGAGGGATATCTTAATCTTTGTTTTTAAATTGATTATAACAAAGATTTATTCACATCGTTTCAGAACTAACTTTATTTGTTCTTTTGTAGGTCCAATCGGATCCACTCGTAGCACTCACAGTATGCTAGGGAGATGTTCATTCTCTGATCCTAATCTACTGTTTGGTGTGCGAGATATAAACCAAAACTATTCCATGGATGGATTTTTGTGGTCACAAAATTCCGTCTATATATTTCCATCTACATGAGCGAATAGGTACCAATTAAAAGTGGCGGCTGTCAACCACTTTACATTAAAATCTCAATGGTGTCTCTATGTATTGCTTATTAATATTTTGTTAAAGTTCTTTTTAATTAATTATTGTGCATATTAAGTTATGGGTGATCAATCTTTATCAAGTATAATTGATCTCTTTTCTTCTCTAATCTTTTTCATATAGAGAAAGAAAAAAAAATCCATCGAAAGATGGTTTACGGTTTCTATTCCCCTAATGAAACTGTAATCACCAATTTTTTTTTGGGTATTATCGCAATTTAATTACCTTCACAGTAATTATTCACATGCATGGTTGAAAAACCTCCGTCCAATTTAATTGGTATCTTCGTCCATTAGACGAAGATCATGTGATTAGTGGTTTCTATTTATTTTATTTTATTTTGTAAGAAACCATCCGTCAACTGACTATGCGATATTGCAAACGACAATATTTTTATTTTTTTAATTTGTCGATACAATTTTGCTAATTGTAAAAACCAATTGATGTTGGTTTTCCCCCATCAATTTTCCTTAATAAGATGTAAAAATTGGCATTTTAAGAACTTTTAGCCAATATTGGTTATTGATTTATGTTCTTTCAAAGAAATCTTCATCAACCAAAAAGTAGATTTTCTCTACAAAGAATAACGATAATGATTTCTTTATTTTTTCATAAGAATCGTATAAACCAATTGGAATTGGATTTCTCTATCGATCCTAGAAATAGGATATCGTTATGATATCGTTATTATGGTATTGATAGCTATAATTTTCCTCATGGTAATTCTCTCCAAATTTTGGAACCGTTCCACTTGAATTTGGAATATAGTTGGAGACTTAAGATTAATTTGGGTGCGCACCCGGCTTGTTAGCCAATATTATTAGTCCTTGAAGTGACTATATTAATCTTGAATTTATTTTTTTTTTGAAAAATAAAGTGTCCACAATTTCATGTCGTTGAGGTCATGGAATTATTTGGAGATTTATTTGCATATTTTATATCTTTTGGGTTGTAACCAATAAAATCCATGCTTTGTTCAATTTGTATATCAAGTGGATTACATTTTTCGGATAATTTTTAGTGATTCTGGATTGATATCTACTCTCCAACGAGGTATTGTTAAAAACTAGAAATTATTCTTAGTATATGTCCTCGAATTAATCGGATAATACTTTACGAAACTTGATTTCGTATATGAGATACAATTATTTCCGCCATAATCGTGGGGAGACTATATACACTATCAAAAGGTGGTGTTAATTAACTAAAGTTATATCAATTTCTCTCCCATTAAATCAAATCGATAAATGCCGCCATTAAATAATAGGCGTGAAATTATCTCATTTAGCTTTTCTATTAGCTAATGTCGTTTGAAAAGGCAAATCCAATCACTTCTAGCAAAAATGTAGAAATTTGCTACATGCTATAGATAGTGCTATGATAGAGTCTATCATAATATGATTCACATTCTCAAAATTAATATCTCCTCATTTGACGAGGAGGAGATTATAATGCCGCGGAACGGGTACCGGTAGAAATTTGAATTTTTCAAAGTGTGTATACACCAGAGAATTGTGTTGGGTCATAATAAACTAATGATTGTCGAATATTCATTTACAGTAGCTACATAAATAATAAAAGATGGTTGTTGTTAACCCCTTTAGAGAGAAATATCGACATATGTGATTGGTTGGCATACAATCCAATTTAGATTGGACTAATTTCTCGATGAACGCAATTTTGGATCCAAGACTTAACACCTTAAAAGTGCCAAGCCCATTAATTATAGAATGGTGTAGTCATATTGCGTTATACGAGAAATATGTTCGTTGTGAAAACGATTTGAGGGTTTTCTTTTGCTCGGACCTAGGATTGGTTCAACAATTGTTCTTCTTATAGGACACATTTGGCGTGGTAGTCCTTTAAGGACTCGTATGTGCTTGAAGAACATATTCAAATTTGTTATCCTTGTAGGATCCAAAGTATATTCTGGCAGCCACTTGACTTGATTATGTCAAGTTAACAATCCTTCATGTGTTTTTAGAAATTTGGTACAAAACCAAAATCCGGATTAATTAGTTGATGCTATCAACTTTATGGGTCTCTTGAGGAGTCCTTAAAAACACAAAAATCCACGCTTTAGCAAAAGATCAATTCTATATTTTTTCTTTCTTAAATCTGCAGTTGGAATTATGCTAGCTTAAACTCGTCTTTGAGAAAGACTAGAGTTATTATTTTGATGTTTGTCTTATGTGAGACTCGTATAGTTGGGTTAGCATCCATATTTACGTCAAAAGTTGTACTCTTTTTCCTTTGTTTCGAGTTTTATCCCATGTGGTTTTCCGACAAGGTTTTAACGAGGCAACATGACATTTTATTTTATTTTATTTCAAAATGTTGATATTTGTGCTCTTTTTCCTTTGTCCAAGTTTTTTCCCATTGGGTTTTTTCGGCGAGGTTTTAGCGAGGCAATTTAATTCAACATGGTGGTCATCCAAGGGGAGTTGTATCAATTTCGGTTATTTGGTGGATTCCCACCATTAACTAGATCATTTTGTTAGACCACATCAACATAAACTTCTCCTATGAATTTGGATATCATTGATCCATATAAGGTATGATCACAAATTTTGTTCACCTTTGGTCTTTGTAACTACATATTGGCACCTTGTTGAAGAAACTACGTCAACTACATATGCAAATCATCTCCGAAGATAGCAAACCAAGACATAAGTTCTCAATGAATTTGAAGAAGCTTGAAGATTCAAGTACACTACTATTAGAAGACTAACACAAAAGAAGACTTCACGTAACAAATATCTTCTACATTCAAGAAATTCGTTCACCGAAATTGGGAAGTCTCGACTCAAAGATTTGCAAGCCAATAATTTCATCAAGTACTCATCGTGGGAGCGCCATCATCAAATTAAGGTGCATTCACTAGACTTTATCGAGTTGTACTCTTTTTCCGTCGTCAAGGTTTTGTCCCAATGGGTTTTCCTTGTCAAGGTTTTAACGAGGCAACATTTTTGTGTCCAACAATGTTTCGAGTCTTTACATGCTTATGCAATTTCAGTTTTCTCTTTTGAGTTTTCTGGTCCGTTTGTAATTAGCTTAGACACAATGTCATCGGGGAGTGTTATAAACGTGTAATTATGTTAAGAATATCTAGGGCAAATCCCGTTTATTACTGGGATGCCCTTGTGTCTAGCCCTATAAATAGAGGCTCTAATGTTAGTCTAATATACACATCTAATAAGATTTTCTCTCCTTCTTCTCCCTATTTTCTGTCTCCTTCTCTATTTATAAGAATAAAAACCACACAAAAAAAAAGAGACACAATGCATTGCCCCTGCACAACTTCGAGGGCGGGGTCCACCGGGACCCGCAAATTTGAAAAAAAAATCCGTGATGCTGGGGTTGCACAGATGGACGCGGTGTGACGCGGCACAACACGACGGCGACGCGGACACGACCAAACATCGAAAATATTAGGACGCGGACACGTATATATAAATATAAATATAAATTATTATAAATATATGTGAGTATAAATTTCATGTACAAAAAATAAATAATATCTAAATATTATGCAAATTTAAAATAGGATTCATGTGTTTGTAGGAACAGTGGATTCAATAATGTAGATGTAGAAATTGATTATATAGAAAATATGTATAACCAGTATCAAAAATAATGGATTGGTGCTATGGTTAGGGATCTGTATAAGGAATTTAAGTTTCCAGGTTCGAAACTGGATACACACATTTATTTTTGTGTGAAGAAATATGCGTCCAACGCATGAAAACTGCGTCCAGCCTCGCGTCCATCACACGAAACATGAAAACTGCGTCCATCCTCGTTGCACAGACGCGAACTCGGCACCAAATTCCACGCGACCCACGCGTCCATGCATCCCAGGTGACAGCTCGTTCTGTGCAGACCCACTGGATTTTAAATTGACTTTAAAATAGTACTATTAAAACACAGATGGAGAAGCACTCCTGACAGTGCTAAGTATTTCAGATTCAAGCTTAATTATACTGTACAACCAACAGTCTGTTTTTCTTTTTCTGTGAGAACCACCACAGAGATTGCGCGTTGGATCTCCTTCGCTAATACTGAAGAATCATTGTTCCTTTAATTGATGGGGGGTAACTAGAGCTTTCTCTAAATCGATCCTCTTCTTCTAGCAAATAATGAATGGTATTTTCCCTTCAAGGAATCCGGATAAAATGAAGTAAGTTTATGATGATTTTCAATTTCTGAAAACTAGTTTCACTTCTAAACTTGCAAATTGATAGGTTCAAATCCAATCACGTTGAAGAAATGATGTTTTTGATCATGTTCAGATTTTATAAGTACTGTGTAAGAAGATGTCGTTCGGAAGAAAAACCTTTGACTTTTTATTATCAGTTAATCAGTGATTATGATGATTTATTAGTTACCATTGATATATTAATTTTTTTTTGATGAAAAGATCTTATCAAACACCGCCAACAGTATTTGGTTCGTACTGGTTTTCCGCTTTGATCGGAACGATGAAATTTTTTATTTTGTGATTTTTCACGTATTAGTCGTTTGTTTACCGACATTTTTAGGGGCGCCTAGAGAAAAATTAGGGCGACTAATAAGATAAAAATAGTCATCCAAACCTAAAATGAAGTCTCTTCTCATTTCAATTTTTTCGAAATGGCAAATATGCCCTCCATAATCGGTAGATAACACTACCGTCGGTAGTTAATTTTGATGTACTTTAGTTTGTGTTACGAAAATTATAATCGGTAGTTAAGGTGTATATAATCGGTAGATAATGGAGTACCATATCTACAGATTGTAAGCTACTGAGCCAAAAAATATCTATAATCGGTAGATAATGACATTTAATTGGCTTCTGATTACAATGTAACCACAAAATTGGATTGTGACAAAATCCTTAAATTTGCGAATTCTCTACGCAAACATAATAGGTAGTAAATAAAGTTTATTTAACTTCCGATTACAATCAATAGTAAATGTACTAACATAATCAGTAGTCAATGAAGTTCATTTAACTTTCCGCTAACAAAGTAGCCTCAAAATTATATTTTGCTAAAATCCTTAAATTTTCAAATTTTCTACACAAACATAATCGGTAGTTTCATGATGTTCATAATCTACGATTGTGATAATAGCCCCAAATTCAAGATTTTCAAAAACCAACGGAATTTGGAATTTCTTTATTTTCACAATCGGTAGTTTCGTGATGTTTATTATCTACCGATTGTACAATCGGGTAGTTTCGTAATGTTCATTATCTACCGATTGTTATAGTAGCCCCAAATTCAAAATTTTCAAAAACCAATGGAAATTTGAATTTCTCTATTTCCACAATTGGTAGTTTCGTGATGTTTATTATCTACAGATTGTACACTCGGTAGTTTCGTGATGTTCATTATCTACCGATTTTTGTAGAAGCCCCAAATTCAAGATTTTAAAAAAATCAATGAAATTTTGAATTTCTTTATTTTCACAATCGGTAGTTTTGTGATGTTTATTATGTACCGATTGTACAATCGGTAGTTTCGTGATGTTCATTATCTACCGATTGTCTCAGTAGCCCCAAATTCAAAATTTTCAAAAACCAATAGAATTTGAATTTCTCTATTTTCACAATTGGTAGACACGGGTGGATTTTATCTACCGATTGTGCTTAAATTTTAGCACAGAAATTGAAATTTTAACGCAAAAATAATCGGTAGATAACAATCTATTTTACCTACCGATTATGGTTGATGTTCTTCAGATTATGTTTCTGCAACTGTAAATTATAGAAAAAATTCGGATCAATTTTTTGATTTCAAGCAATTAAATCCTACTTTTGGATCACAAGTACTATCATTTATCCGGTTTGTTTGTTTAGCTCGTTTTTTTTTTTTTTTTTTTTGATGTTCTAAGTTTCAATTTTAAGGTTAATGAATTTTGGGTTTTGATTTTAATCAATTAATCCTAAAGTTTGATTGGCATATTTCGTTTCAATAAAATTAAAACGATGAAAAAAAAATTTCATTCGGTACAATAAAGAAGAAGAAGAAGAGGAATGTTATAATTATGACAATAAATGATATAGGTTTAGATCTAGTATGAAAGTGGAGGATAATATAAACAATTTCTATTTTTAAGACACCCCATACCATCTTCCGTGGATGGATAATATAGAAAATGCAAGGTTTGTTTATTTACAACGTAAAAATCCAAGAAAAGATTTCAACCGTTTGCTTAAAGTACATTGAGGGCCAGAGTAAAGGTGATTGCTAAAACCAATAAATATTAATAAACATAAAAGGATGAATGTAAAAAAAGCCTCTCAAAAAACCAATGAGATTACTCCAGAGTCCAGAGTAGCTTATATATAACTGGCTTTCAGAGTAAGTTTTTACTTATACAACCAGAAAATTTGGGACGAAAAATTACTTACGGCTAGAAAATCACCCACGGCTTGGAGTTCATCAATTTCCTTCCATAATAATGAAAATATCTAACTTACCGTTGAAAGTTCACGAATTCTCAGCCATCATGTGTTGTTTATGCCTTGGAATCCATCAATTCTTAGTCGCAGGTAGTTGAGAAACTAAAAACTGAATTCTAATTCGATCAAATGTGATCTATTTAAGCGACCAAAAGCAGCAAAAAATAATGGTATGTCGATTCTTAGCTAATAAAGGTCATGGCCGGAAAAGATTACCTGGTTTTTGACATATTTATCAATTCATCATTTGGTGGTGATTTGGGGATAAGAGAAATAGAAGAATAATAGAACTTCGATAAATTAATTACTTCGCTAAAATAATAAAATTTCCTGGTCTTAACTAGGTTTGGATAAACTAAATTTTAACTCGATAAATTAATAACTTCGCTAAAATAATAATTTTTCTTGGTCCCAACGTTATTAATTTATCGAAGTTTTCTTGTAGTAGATTTAGGTGTTTTTTTTTTGTTTATGAATAATTATTGGATTTATTAGGTTATGGAGGAAGGGTAAGTTTGACATTGCTATGTATTAGGTCGCGTATTCATATTTAGGGACATTCCTAAGAGCATCTCCAATAGAGGGTGAAATTATTTATTTTTCATGACACATAAGATTTTACACCCCATTTTCCATAGTGGATATTGTATAAATACCCCTCCTTTTATGGATTTCACAAATACCCTTATCCATCAATAATTATACCCCTCTTCTTCTAAAATTTAATCCATTTAATTTTGAATCATATAATACCCTTTCAATATTAGTAAAAATTTAGATGAGAATCATTTCATTTATTATCTCACATGCTGGAAGTGGTGGTGGTGGTGATGCCGGCGATGGAGGTGGTGGTACCACCAGATTTGGGATCAACTTTTGTTGTTGATACCAGATTTGGATCAACTTTTCTTGTTGATACAAGATTTTGGTGTCAACTTGGGTTGTTGACACGTAATCTTGACCTAACTGATTCCGAGTTTTCAATTTTTGTAAAATTTTGGGTTGTTGACACCAGATATGATATCAACTTCGGTTGTTGACACCAAAATTTAGTGTCAACTTCGGTTGTTGATACGAAAATCCTTATCAACTTCGGTTGTTGATACAAAAATATGGACCTAACTTATTTCTAGATTTTCAATTTTGTTATCAACTTGGCGGCAACGGTGGTGGATTTGGAGGAGATGGTGGTCGCAATTGCGGTGGCGGTGGTGACGATGAGTTGTGGTGGAGTTGTGATGGTGGAATGTTGGTGATGGTTGTGAAGTGGTGGTGGTGGTGGTGGTGGTGGTGATGGTGGTGATGGTTGTGGAGTGGTGGTGATGGTGAATTGTCGTCGGTGGAGTCGGAGGCGGTGGTGGAGTGATTGAGAAAGAAAATTATTGCTTTTTGAAAAGAAAAAAAAAAAGTTATGTGTAATAAATTACTAAAATAGTTTATTTTAAAAAGATAAGCTTTATATATAAGAGGAGGGGTATATTTATAATGTGATAGGGGTAATTTTGAAGGGTTCAAAAATTAAGGGTATTTAATTAATATACCATTTTCCATTAATCCATCTACAATAGTAGGTCTTACGAAAAAAGAGGGGTGTGAAAATAAATAAGAAGATCTTATAGAAAGTCTTATTTAGATTTGAGAATGACCTTCATGTCATCAATTTAACAACTTTTTTAATTATTATTTCCAAATAAATTTTTTTAAACCAATAGGAAAAAATAAATCACTTTTATTCTTTATCAAAAAACTAGACCCTGCACCATTGGAGATGGTACATGAGCAAAATATTGTTATTTTCCCCACATATATAAAACCCATAAATAAGGATCTAAATAAAAACTCCACGTAGGATTTTTAGCACCAACTGTTGGAGATGCTCTAATACATTCGACCGAAAACAAATCACACCCGAGCCCTCAAAGAGAAATCTTGCGGCCCCAATGATAGGTTTCTATATAATAGCCGTCACTGCGCTAAATACAATTTTCTGAGCTAAATAAAGTGTTGTGTTGTTGTCATGTTTTATATCATCTCACAGATCATGGAGTATCTTCGGCATTTCTTTATCTCTCATTCTCATCAATATGGCTGCAATTATGGAAAGAGCAGATGAGAATCTCCTACCATCCGTCTACAAAGAAGTTGGTGAAGCTTTCAATGTTGGACCTACTCAATTGGGATACCTTTCGTTCGTACTAAAATTTGTTCGGGCACTTTCATCACCATTAGCCGGAGTTTCGGTTCTTCGCTATGACCGACCCACTATTTTGTCTATGGGAACTTTGTGTTGGGCAATATCAACGGTAGGAATGGGTGCTAGTTATCAGTTTTCACGATTTGTGTTTTGGAGAGCTTTAAATGGGGTTGGTTTAGCTATTGTCATGCCGGCACTACAGTCGTTAAATTCGTAGCCGATAGTTACAAGGAGGGCGCTCGAGGTAGAGGATTTGGTATGTTAAGCCTAGTTGGTACTGTTGGTGGAATAGGTGGCAGTGCTTTGGCAACGATTATGGCGGGTCAAAATTTTTTGGGGATACCAGGTTGGAGATGTGCATTTTTTCTGATGGCATTATCGAGTTCACTTATTGCACTTCTCGTCTTTATGTTCGTTATTGATCCAAGAAAATTTTACAATTCTCATGAAATTGCTGAGAGCTCTGCCTCTGTCAAGTAAGAGTTTCTATGGCTATCGAAAACATCAGTATGATTCTATTCCTTTTCTGCAGCGACAATTTATGCAACTAAGAGCTTTTCCTTTTCTGCAGCGACAATTTGCTTCAAAAAGGAGACAACACACCATTGAGATCAGTTTGGTCAGAGTCATGGACAACCATGAAAGCTGTGGCGAAAGTGCCAACATTTCAGTTTCTGGTGTTGCAGGGAATTGTTGGTACACTGCCCTGGGCAGCCATGGCATTCTTCACCATGTGGTTTGAGTTAATCGGTGGGAATAATGAAATCGTTATTTTCTTACAGATTTATTTTGGCTGAATATCTTCAAATTTTACTTTTGATTAGACAAGAACATCAAAGTTTTGTTCTCTGTTCAAGTCCTCACATTTGACATACAATCTTGCAGGCTTCGATCACAACAGTACAACGGCTCTCCTTGGTTTATTTGCCATAGGATGTGCTATTGGATCTTTCCTAGGTGGAATTATTGGAGATCAGGTGTCACTCATATACCCACACTCTGGACGTATCATGGGCGCGCAGTTTAGTGCTTCCATGGGCATACCGTTTTCATGGTTCCTCCTCATGGTTATTCCACATTCGGTTAATAGTTGGTCTATTTTTGCTTTCACTCTCTTCTTTATGGGACTCACCATCACCTGGTGTGCTACTTGTGCAAACAACCCAATGTTTGCCGATGTAGTCCCCACCAAGCATAGGACTATGGTATACGCGTTTGATCGTGCCTTTGAAGGCACCTTGTCTTCGTTAGCGGCCCCAGTTGTTGGTATCCTCACGAGAAAAGATATTTGGCTATGATCCCCAGCCTGTGGACGAGGATCCGGGTCAACAAAGCAGTAATCGGCTCGTCAAGAGGGCTTATTTCGGTGATGTCTGCATCCGTTTTGCTCTTAGTTCCCTGTTGTATATCCCCTTGTATCGGACTTACAAGCAGGATCGCGAGATGTTAGGACATGAAGAAGCTACTTGCTTAATATAAACTTATATGTATATAAAAACCGCAAAATCCGTGATCTTTGATTGATCGATACTTGCTTAATATAAACTTATATGTATATAAAAACTGCAAAATCCATGATCTTTGATTGATCGAAATATGAAATTTATAGTCTAGTTGATGCTAACTCAACCAGTTGGACTCTCGAATGCGTAACCCATGATTGTCAAAATGGGGTCCTTTAGTTAAAGATTTTAAATTTTAGGTAAGTTTCTTTTTTTTCTTTTGTCAAAATGTGTTTATTCGATCACGCAAGTCTCCTGTTACCAATGACAAAGCCAGAAAGTAAGATATATACAAAATGGAGCTCAACCGGAATTGGTTGGTCAAGTTTGGCCAGGTTTTGATAGAATTTTCTTTTTTGTTGTTGAAATTGTTTAGATAGAAATTTCGGCAACCTCTTTAGCAGGATTTGAATAATTGATGATGAATGACCCTAAGAAGTTGAGAATTATTGAGCTCCCATGATAATCAAGAAATCAAGATTGTAAAACAAGAGATGAGAGAAGAATGAAGTTTATTATCTGTAAAAGTTGTTACAAACAGATAGACAGTATCCAGACACAATAAATACCGTCTGTTTAAGAGTTGTCTGTTTAAGAGTCAGTCAATGACCTCTGACTCACAAGACTAAAGTCATCACAAAACATTACATTCCTATTAATGTTTGAAAAGAACATTAATTCATACAAGAATCCGTTTGAAAAGAACCAATTCACAAGACTAAAGTCAATACAAAACATTACAAAACATCATCAAAAAACTAAAGAAGCATTAGAAGTTGAAGCGAAGCGGAAGCATTCCTGGACACATCCAATCGACAACTTTCGGGAGAAGCAATATGTGAATGCCGACAAGAAGCAAAAAGAGAAGTAGTAGAAACACTTGCAAAAGAACCAAGTAATTGATGTAGAAGAGAAGTAAAAACTGGAGCACATAACCCTTTTGTAAACAAATCTGCTAACTGTTGTTCTGAGGCAATATGTTGAACATTCAAGAATCCACTAGTTACCAATTATCGACCACATGATAGTGTATCTTTATATGTTTTTCCTGGAATGAAAAAACTCGAGCACTTGTATTATCACAATAGAGTGTATAGACAACTTTAAAGTAATATGAAGTTCAGACAATAAAGAAGAAAGTCATTTTACTTCAGTTGTTGCCATAGATAAACATTTATACTCTGCTTTTGTTGTTGATCTTGACACAGTAGGATTCTTTTTACTAGACCAGGAAATTAATGAACTGCCAAGAAAAATTGCATATCCACAATAAGTAGATCTAGCCGTCTCAGGACAATTACCCTCAAATGGAATCAGTGTACGCTGTTAACTCATGAATATCACCTTTCATCAAAGTAATACCATAACCAATAGTGCCCTTCAAATATCTAAGAATCCTTTTTACCAATAACAGATGAACATCTGTGGGAGCATGCATAAACCGACTCACATAATTAACACCAAAACATATATCAGTCTTGTTAAGCACGAATCGCAACATACCAACTATAGTCCTATGTTTCTGACACATATTGTAATAAAGTACCATCATTTATAGACAATCTAGGTCCTTTAGCAACTGGAGTACTACATGGACTACATTCTGTCATATGAGCCTTATTGAGCAACTCAAGAGTATATTTCTTCTGTGTCAGTAGAATATCATTAGCAGTCCTTTGAGCTTCTATTCCCAAGAAATAATTCACATCACCCAATTGTTTCATTGCAAATTTAGAGCTTAAAATTGAACTAGATGATCACGCAAAGCAGCTAAAGTACCAGTCTAAAGAATATCATCAACATATAAAAGCAGCACCATCATTTGAGAACCAGCAACATATACAAACATTAACAAATCTGAAACCTGTTACGACAAAATCATAAGAGAGTAAGGAAGAACTGAATTTTTGAAACCATGCTCTTGGTGCTTGCTTTAAACCATATAAACTCTTTTTCAGATGACACACTTTATTAGGAAATTATGTACTAATAAAACCCGGTGGTTGTCTGATGTAAATATTCTCAGTTAAGTCCCCATGCAAAAAAATCATTGGAAACATCCAATTGCCTGATTTACCACCCTCTTGTAACATCAATACACAAAACTACTCTAACTGTGGTGGACTTGACAACATGACTAAAAGTCTCTCCATAGCCAATTCCATCTTGTTGATTATATCCTTGAGATACCAATCTAAACTTGCACCTATCCACTGTACCATCTGATTTTAACTTAACTCTGTAAACCCATTTACACCCCAATATATTCATATGAGGTTCAGGATCCACCAAATCCCATGTACCATTTCTTTTTAAAGCATCATTTTCATTTTCATTGAAATTTGTCATTCAGGAATTTGGATTGCTTCTTTAAAACTTTTTGGTTCAGATGGAGGAGTATTGACCAAAGAAGAAAGCAGATAGAAGAGGATATTTTACAGATGCATAAGAAACATGATCAGGAAAAACTTTTGACTTTATAATACCTTTTTGATATCTTGTTATAACTTTGGAAGAAGGAATTTGAACTGATGAAACTTTTGAAATATCTTATGTAACATAAGAATCATAAGATGGAAGAGAAGAAGAAGAAAGTTGGTGTGTACCAACTAAAGAATTAGAAATAGAATTGGTGGAAGAAGAAAAATAAAACTCAGTTTCAGAGAAACAACATGCCTGGATATGTATGTTCTTTTACAAATAGGATTATAACACTTATAACCCTTATGCAAAATATTATATCCAGTAAAAATACAATTTACAAATTTAGGAGACAATTTATCAGCTCTAGAATGTCCTAAGAAATGATAACAAACACAACCAAACACTCATAGAAAAGAATAATCTGGCACCTCATTGTGTAAAACTTGAACTGGAGATTTATCATGAAGAATAGGAGTTGGAGTTCTATTTATAAGATAGGTAGCTGCCAGAAAGGCATCATACTAGTATTCTTTTGGAAAAGAAGCATTGAAAAGTAATGTATTGCCCATCTCAAGAATGTGTCTATGCTTTCTTTCAGCAAGGCCATTCTTAACTGGTGTCTTTGGACAAGAAATTCTCAATTGAATACTAGAAGAATCTAGAAAACCTTTAAAATGACCTTTGACCAACTCACTAGCACCATCAGTTTGAAAAGCTAAAATTTTGGTTTGAAAGAAATTTTCAGTTAAACTCTTAAAGTGTTGAAAACATTGTAAAGCTTCATTTTTAAGTTGCATTGTATAAATCCAATAAAATCTACTAAAATCATCAATAAAAAGAATATAATATTTATATCCTGCTAGTGAAACAACAGGAGAAGGACCCCAACCATCACAATGAATCGGTGCAAGTGGAGATAAAGCATGAGAGGTAGATAACGAAAAAGGAAGTCTTTTACTTTTTGCTAATTGACAGGGATGACAAATACTCTGAGAATGAGAAGACTTAACAATGATGTTTTATGATGATGAAGTTGTTGAATTATCTTGGAAGAAGGATGACCTAATCGATATGCCAAACTTGAGAAGGAGCAACAAGAGATGAAAATTCATATTGCAACATAGGAGATGTAATTGGATACAGATTATTAACCATCTTACCATGTGCTAATAGAAAATGACTATGCAAGTCCCTTATCTCATAAACTAAAGGATCAAAAGTAATATAACATGCATTGTGTTTTATAAACTTAGCAACTGACAAAAAATTATGCTTCATGACTGGCACATGTAAAACATTGTCTGATTTAAAGCTGGTTTTTGGGGTATGAATTTGAGCATTACCAACAAGAGAGATAGACAGAGTCTTACCATTTCCAATCATAAAAGCTATGTTGTAGTAAAGTTCTGCCTCCAATCCAGTATACTGTAGTAAAGTGATGTCTCTAGTCTTGTGTGTGGAACCACTACTGTCAGAAACCCATACAGTATTTGAGGAAGATGGATCATCATGAATATTCAAACTAGTGTAGGCATGCTTTGAGTAGTACCAAAAGAAGCATTTGGATCAGTGGAGCAATTAACTTGAGTATCAAAAGTAACATAATTTGCATGAGCTCTATATACATATGTACTACCACCATTTGAGTTTCTAGTTGGAGGTGGATGATATCTAAAAAAGCATCTTGTAGCAATATGGCCATTCTTCTTACAAATCTGACAATACATTTTTGAATAATCCACATAAGGCCTCCTATCACCATTTGAGGTTGACCCATTAGAAGAATTTAAACTAGTGTCGATACAACCGCACGACAATTCAGAAAGTTATTAAGACAAAAGAAAAGGAGTTCTTCTAAAGATGCATCTTATCCTTCTCAAAAATCGCACAAATGTGTAGAGAATAGATAACAAAATAATGGTGATAGCTAATTGTTCCAAGGATCAAGAGAACAAATCTTTTCATGCAAGCGTTGAATGCACACTTTGAAAAGGATCTTGAAGTAACTCCAGAGCCAAAGGCACTTAAATGTGATCTTCGTGAAGAGAATGAAAGATTGAAAGAGGAACTTGAAGAATTGAAGAACGATATTGAGATTATTGGTCTTTGGTAATTATCCCGAATGCATGATATGTTACGGAGAGCAAATCAAGAAAGTCATGATCGAGAAAGGAAACTATATACCTGAGTGGAGAATCGAAGAACACTAAGGTAAGTAATTCTGCCGAATCTGAAATAGATTATAAAGTTCAAATTGATAAATTTAAGGTTGATCTTGATAATGCTCTCGAAAAAATAAAAACATTGGAAAAAGAGAATATGGGTCTAAAAGCGGACTTGAAAAAGTTCGATAGTAGCACAAAACAACTTGACTCAATGTTGAAGTCAACTAGAGTTCCTCGTGACACGCGAGGATTGGGCTACAAATGCAAACAAACTTTGAATACTAAACATGAGACAAAGTTTGTAAAACCTGAAGACTCTTCTAAAGAAATTACTTCAAAAGGTGCAACAAAAGATTGCTCTTCCATAAAAGAAAACTCTGTAACACCTTCATCTTCAGCAAAAGACGGAAAACGTAAATTCCGTCAAACTCCAATGAAAGAGAATCCACAAAAAGGTAACACTAAGCCTCAGGTTTTGTGTGTTACTAAGCATTGCTCTTATTGTGGAAATAAATGACACTTGGAAAGGGATGCAGATTAAGTAAAAGGAATGAAAAAGCCATAGATGCACGAGTTTTCGCAAAATTTGTTGAACTCAATAATGCTTCTCGTGCTAAATCGAGGACATCATTGTCCTAAAAATGAGCAAAAGAATTATTGTAATGATAGTTCAAAGTTTGCTTATCGAAGCTTCTACAAAGTTTTCTCATTATCGCTCAAACAATAAAAGGAGAGATAACTTTGTAAACACAAGATCTGATATTCCAAATTGGAAAAAGACTAACTATCAGAGTTTTCAACATTTTAGTTACCCTAATTTTTCCTCAAGAGATTCATCTTGGATTTCAAGAGGAAATAATAGGAAGAACAAAGCTGCTCCTGTAAAACCCATTTTTAAATGGTGTCCAAAGTCTTCTCTAAAGACAACCAGGAAGGTATCAAAAGATAGTCACAATCATGACACTCGAATGATAAGTTTCAATACTCATGACATTCAGAATATTGTGCTAAACGTTCTTGATCAAATGAATGTAGCTCCATGTTGTCATCATTATATGAGATAATTAGGTCTCATATCGGTTACCTTTTATGATTTTGTGACTTTTGATTTAGCGAATTTCATATCTAACCTTTTGGGTTGCTTAATCAAATAATCATAAAAGGATGATGGAAATTAATCCCATATGTGGGTCACGATTATACTATTATTAATTTATTTCTCATAAGTTGTGTATATAGTATACATATGAGTTTTTGGTATTAGCTTATTACTATTGGCACGTAATAGTTAAAAACACTTCAACCTTTCTCTGGTAAAGGTTGCTTTTGTTGTTCTTATGTCTTTGCGAAAGGATGACAAAACATTGAGGTGAAGAGGAGGCAAAATTTGAGGTAGCGAATTTGTTAGTTAATCGTTTTCATGTTTAAGAAAAGCCTGATTTTATTGCGTATATTTATTTCTTTTGCTTAACAAAATTTCTGTACAATTGATGCTTTATTCCATTCGTTGTGTATGGATGTGTGTGTGATTCAATTTTTTCCGGTTAAGAAAAACTATTGTTATCTTGCTTTATTGTTTGGTATCAATTGTTTAGGCTTATTTAAATTACGGTGCAATTGCGGTACTTTAATGTCTATGTTGTTTCAATTGCTTCCGGTTGAGATAAATAATTATGCAAGTTGATTTATTTGGTTTATATGAATTGTTTATGGCTTAACAAAAGGGTTTTTGGGATGAATTGTTTAGTCCAATTCGATTCCGGATAAGAGAAGCTAAGTTAATTCTGATCTTAGTTAGACTTATCAAAGTGTAGGATTCGGTTATTCAAGTCTAATCGAATACCTTAACAAGAAATGCTAGTTAACTAACCTAGTAATTGTCTTGTTTAAAGTGAAAAGTCTAAGTTATTGATTCGAATAATTAGAACCTGATGAGAAAAATAAAGTTAATTTTGATCTTTATTTTGGTCTTATTGAACAAGCGATTGTATTTGTACCATCGGTTTAGCAAAGGAACTAAGGTTCTTAGTCGATTTTTGGTTTGCTAAACTATTAGGGAAAATTAATTCGGGAAATTGTTTCCTTGATAACATATCAAAACAAAATTACTTTGTAGTTTTTATTTTGATATAAAAACTAGGAATTCATCCTCAATCAATAAGAAAATTAGCTACTCATGTTTTTGAAATTCACACAAATAATAATAATTAAAAGAAGAATTTTCAAATTCACACAAGTAATTAAAAAGAAAAATCTTAGAAAAGCAAGCAAAAACACAAGTGATGTGTGTGTAGAGAGGTGTCTAGAAGTTGTAGAAAACTTCTTTATTTATAGGCTTCAATATTCTCCAACTCTTCCAAGGATTAAAATCCTTTTCCTTTAGCAATTCAACTTCCAAATTCAAGTCTTTCTCAACTCTTCATCTTCTCTTTCCAAATTTGAGTCCAATTCTCCATCCAATTCCAAGCCCAAGTCTTCACACCCATGAGAGAAGTCCATAGAAAATTCTGGAATTTTTGCTCGCCGGAAAATCGGGATTGTGGCCGGAATCGTAGGAATAGTCAACTCAGGGTGACCGGCAAAAGTCAAACCGGTCACCGGTCAACAGGCCGAGAACGGTAGGGTCAAGCAAGTGGTTGGATCGGGTGGCTCGGTCAATCACCGAGTCAATCTTTGGTCGAGATGGAGTCGTCCGAGTCACCGAGTCGGGCCATCGCTTTGGCTGAGTGAGCGACTAGCTTTGGCTCAGCCATTGACAGCCAGGATGCTTTGTGTAAAGCACAATCATTGTGCTTCTTCCACCCATGATGGCTGTCTTCCCGCTAAGCCATTCCACTACCGCATTTGAAAACTGCAGACATCATCTTCTCTCGTAACCTCCAAGCTTGCCACTCTTCACCAAAGACAACTCTCACAACACCCATCCGGTTTGAACTAATCCGGCTACTCAGATCCATTGCAAAACCAAAGCAACACAGATCCTCGGGTTCAGTTCAAGCTCAAGCTCATTCCACTTCCGTCTCATTCACACCGCAGCAACTGGCTAACTCCACCGCGTAACTATCAATTCCCTTTGCAAATTCACCGGCCAAGCACCAGCTCAACCTCCCATCCATTTTCTCGCTTGCACTGTGCATCATACATACATCTTTGCCAAAACATCCATTAATCCAATGCACCCCTCTCCGCCAATTCGCTGTATCATCATCCGAGCCACATTCCACCATTACTGCAACCTCCTGAGTGCCACACTTTCATTACAGCCTTCATCTGAAGCTCTAGTCCACAACCACAGTCTATTGCATATGAACTCAATTCAACACCACTTGTAGCTTCCCCGCATTTTCTTCCGAAAGATATTCTCTCCATCACATGTTTCTCGAGCTTTGACACTGGGCAAAGAACTCATCTTGCTCCCGGCCCAATCATTGCCATCATCCGCAAAGATATTCACCAACACCACCAAAGGCTCGCTCGACTCTCAATTCCATCTACACCTATAGCTCGCCTCATACCACCAAGATATCATACTGGAACAATACACCCTCAGGCCATCATTCCCTAACTTCACCGGCTATTGCATTGCGGCTATCTTCACCGGCTAGCACTCGCAATACCACAATACACACTCAAGACCACCAAACCATTGCACCCGCAACTCCAGCCTATTTCCTCGTGACAATTCCTAGCATACATCTAGTTTTGCAATGACCAATCATTTCAAGCTTCGGCTATAAAATCGCATAGATAACCCGGTCTTCATACCATTACACAGACTCATTCATTTCTTTAAACCAAAAAAAACCCAATTGATTCAAACTTGGCTCATTATCACGTTAGCTTCCTGTCTTCTCCATTCACAGAACTATCAACAGCTCTGATTGCATTCAACAAAGAGCAACTTCTCTCTCGTGTTCTTCAATCCACATGCCCCATAGCAGAAGGAACGAGGTCTTCTCGATTCCAATCAAAACCCTTTTTCAAATCTTCTTATCTCGGTTCACCAAAGAACAATGACATCAACTAAACATCTCTTCTTCGATTCTCATTTCGCCTCAATCCCCATATGTATCGTGTTCACCCAACATCGAGACCACCACCATCTCCTTCCCGTCCGCAATTCATCACAGATCCAACCATTGTTTGCCAATTCGATTCACAAACCCATAAACAAATCGAACCCATCTCTAATCTCTCAATCTCGAATCAACCACCAATTTAGTATCAGCAGCGTCGACACTTCATACCATAGCAAACCCATCTGTGTTCTCCATGAACTGCTCTCGATTCACAGTCAACTTCAGCTCCTCTCGATTTCAAACTCAACCCTAGACAACTGCAGCACTCACTTGTCGCCGTCTCCTCTTCGTGAACTTGATGCCATGGCTGCACAGCAGCCTCCTTCTCTGAGTTTCAATTTCAGGTGGAAATGATGATTGAGGAATGAAATCGAGACTCGATTTCGATCTAGGGTAACTCAATTGAAATAGATAAGGGGTTACCCAGACATGACTCTAGGCACCTAGCTGTTCCCGTTAAGGGCTAACTAGCTCAAACATGGCCTGTCGGTTTCATGTATCCGACAAGCTTATTCATAAGTTTCGCTCGTAACTTTCTCAGACGCAGTCGGATTGACTTCAAGCTCTCGCCGTTTTGCTCCAATTGTGATGATTTCCGCTTCTTTTCCTCCGTGCGACTCCAGAGTACCTAATAATTCAAAAACACGCGTAAAGTACATAATTCACAAGAAAAATAGCAAAGAAAGCATAAACTCTATATAGTAAATATGGTGTATTCTACACCTATCACACATAATCCGAGAATATACTCACCATGCATCTTTGGAAAGTAGCAAGGTGCATTGCAAAGGCCGAACGGCATCCGTCTATATGCAAACGTTCCAAACGGACAAGTGAAAGTGGTCTTCTCTTGGTCCTCAGGTGCAATAACAATTTGATTGTATCCCGAATAACCATCCAAGAAACAATAATAAGAATGCCCCGCTAACCGCTCCAACATTTGATCAATGAAAGGTAAAGGAAAGTGATCCTTTCGGGTTGCGGAATTAAGCTTTCTATAATCAATGCACACTCTCCAACCGGATTGAACTCTTGTAGGAACAAGTTCATCGTCTTGATTTCGAACAACCGTGACTCCGCATTTCTTTGGTACCACTTGAACCGGACTTACCCACTTGCTATCTAAAATTGGGTAGATTACCCCACACTTAGCAATTTGAGTATCTCTTTTTTCACAACCTCCATCATGGTAGGATTAAGCCGACGTTGAGCATCACGCACCGGCTTCACGTTCTCTTCCATTAGAATCCTATGCATGCACATGGATGGACTAATGCCTTTGATGTCCGCAATTGTCCACCCAATAGCGTTTGTGCTCTCTCAAGACTCTAAGCAAACGGTCTTCTTGTACCGGTGTGAGGTTCTTAGAAATAATCACCGAAACTCATCTCCATCTCCCAAGAAAGCATACTTCAAATGGTCCGGAAGCGGCTTCAATTCTAGTTTGGGCGCCTTCACAATAGATGGTACAAGTACTTCATCATTCACGGGTAAAGAAATATATGAAACATTACTCTTTTAGCTTCTTGTAATGTCGCCAAAGCACCACACATCTCCACCAATTCATTGGAGATTTCAACATCCAAGTTAGACAAGCCGTGGACGTCCAATTCAATGCTCTTTTTGCAACACCACATCAAGTTCATCCTCTCGATTCAATTCCACCATTTGTTTCGCTAATGAATCAACCACATCAATGGAGTAAACGGAATGCACATCACTTGGGTAACGCATGGCTTCAAATATATTAAAGTGTATTATCTCCTTGTCGAATTCCATAGTGAGTGTACCCTTATCAACATCAATCTTCGCTTTTGCGGTCTTCATGAATGGCCTCCCAAGAAGTAAAGAAGTAGATGAACGGTTCTCATTATTGTCCATATCCACCACAAATAAGTCCACCGGAAAAATAAGCTCATTTACTTGCACTAGCACGTCTTCTACAAGACCCTTAGGATATATGTTAGACTTGTTTGCCAATTGATAATAACTCTTGTCTCCTTCAAAGGTCCAAGATTCAAGAAGTCATATATATCGCCGACATCACACTAATGGAAGCACCCAAGTCAAGTAGAGCATGTTCAAACCTTTGCTTACCAATAGTAATTGGCACCGTGAAACCACCGGGATCCGTGCACTTTGTAGGCATCTTCTTCAATAGCATAGCCGACGCACTCTCGCCAACTTTAGTAATTTCATTATCAAGCAACCTATCCTTCTTTGTGCATAATTCCTTCATGAACTTCGCATACCGTGGCATTGTCTTGATAGCCTCAATGAATGGAATGTTGATTTCAATCTTCTTGAAGATATCCATAAGTGCCTTGTCTTGAGCTTCTTTCTTGGATTTAGCAAAACGACTAGGAAAAGGAGGTGGAGTAGTGAAAGTAGGAACCGGTTCCTTGGATTGGTCGTTTGGTGTGGAGTTCTCCTTTGGTGCGGTTTCCTCCTTGTCTTTGACTACCTCTTCAATAGCTTCTTCATGATGACTTGGACCATCCACTTGTCTTCCACTTCTTAAAGTAACCGCATTAACATTCTCTCTTGGATTCACAAATGGTTGTGAAGGAAGTTTTGTGGATGCTTGAGATTTTAATAGGTTCACATCGGTCGCCAATTGTCCCATTTGAGTTTGTAAATCCTTGATAGCCGAATCGGTCTTCGTTGATTTTGTTGAAACAATGACGTAATACCTTGCATCATGACATTAAGCTTATCATCAATTGAAGAATCACGTTCCTTGACTTGTTGTGGTTGAAATTGTTGAGAACCACCTTGTTGTTGAGGTTGGAAACGTGATTGTTGAAAACCACCTTGTTGCGCATATGGATTAGGAGCCGCCGCTTGCTTGTTTGCTTAACTAAAGTTGGGATGATCCTTCCAACCGGGATTATAGGTATTGGAGTATGGATCGTACCTTGGCCTTTGATTTGGATATAAAGCATTCACTTGTTCGGTCTCACCATCCAGGAATAATTACCGCGGCAATCCTTTGCATCATTATCTCCATGTTACTCATCCTTTGATCAAGATGTGATGAAGGATCACTAACTTCATGCACTCGCCTAACCATTGGTTCATCCTGTGTAGAATTGTTGCGAGTTCACGCCATACTTTCAATCAACTCTCTAGCTTTTGGCCAAAGTCTTGTTCATTAATGCACCACCACCCGCGGGTCAAGAAGAGACCTATCACTTGGGTGAAGAGCTTCATAGAAGTATTGGAGTATCATAACGTCACTAAATTGATGGTGTGGACAGCTTGCCACCAACCTCTTGTATCGCTCCCAACATTCATACAATGATTCTCCCACTTGTTGTTTCAATCCACAAATCTCCTTGCGAATTTGAGTAGCTTTGGATGCGGGAAAATATCTCTCGAGGAAAAGTTTCTTCATCCCATTCCATGTTGTGATACTTAGGAAGGCAAATAATATAACCATTCCTTAGCATTGCCCGCCAAAGAAAATGGGAAAGCTTTCAACATTGCTCCATCCGCATTAGTCTCCGGTGGAAGCATAGCCATAACTATGGCATAGAAGTCCATAAGATGTTTGTTTGGGTCCTCATTCACCATGCCATGGAACTTTGGTAACTCTCTAATCAACCCCGGCTTGATCTCGAAGGTTGAGTTAGTTTGGATACACCATTGTTGTGTATAAAGCTTGTGAGAAGCTAGGTCCTTTAGTGTACGTTCAGCCATTATTTCTTCCTCTTTGTCCGAATCACTTGATGAAGAAGATGGAAGTGGAGTGTTAATCGCTCGAATGAAATCCTTTAGTTGAGTGCCGGATCGAAGACGTATTGACCGGTCTACCCCCTTTAAGCATTCACCAAAGGTATACACTCGAAACAAGATTCTCACAAACTAAGTTAGATACGGTGAAAGAATCTAACAAAGCAAGAATAAAGCAAAAAGAAAAATAAGAACAACTAAAAATCGCCCGTTGCTTCCCAAGAACGGCGCCAAAATTTGATGCGTGTCGTAGGTACAATCAAATTAATTAATGTTTCCACTCAATTAAAAATAATATAATGGAAGTCAAGTTCGTTCCCACGAGGAGCAAGAGATCTTAGTTGTAAAAGTTGTCACGAAAGGGGGTGTAAAAAGCAAAGGAAAATAAACAAAGCAATTAAAATCGAAAGTTGAAAACAATAAGAGAGACAAGATCAAGGAATCCTTCTTCGTTGCAAAACAATGATTAAAGTTATGTTCTTTTCTACTTGTTATTAGTCACAGATTATCACCAACCGTAGGATAGCAGTCCGCTTAGCTAGCCCCAAAATCCCTAATTTTACCGAGTAACAGTCCGCTTAGTTATCGATTCTATTCAAAAGAACCACCTTGAGGTTCGCTACAAGATGTAATTCCTCGAATGCATTAAGATTTATGAATTTAGGTTTAGTACTAGTAGTTAAACTCTGTCATTGGTTCACTTTCTAGCGTTGTTTCTACACACAATTGCTCCACGGAATCCCTCCGCAAGGTCTCGTGTTTTCTACTTGTGTAAAGTGTCGAGAACGATTACGTATTCCCTAACTTATACTAGATATAGATCAATTAACAAATCAATTTAGCGTGCACTCCAAACAATCTATCAATCAATCATGAATGAATAAACATTCCTATTAGTAAAAACAATCAATAATCATGTGAAAAATCTCAAGATAGAATTGAAAACAAAAACTCAAATCATGTTAAGAACTAGGAATTCATCCTCAATCAATAAGAAAATTAGCTACTCATGTTTTTGAAATTCACACAAATAATAATTATTAAAAGGAGAATTTTCAAGTTCACACAAATAATTAAAAAGAAGAATCTTAGAAAAGCAAGCAAAAACACAAGTGTTGTGTGTGTAGAGAGGTGTGTAGAGTGTAGAAAACTTTCTATTTATAGGCTTCAATATTCTCCAACTCTTCCAAGGATTAATCCTTTTCCTTTTTGCAATTCAATTTCCAAATCCAAGCTTTTCTCAACTCTTCATCTTCTCTTTCCAAATTTGAGCCCAATTCTCCATCCAATTCCTAGTCCAAGTCTTCACACCCATGAGAGAAGTCCATAGAAAATTCCTGGAATTTTTGGCTCTTGGAAAAATGGTATTATGGCTTTAATCCGGCCGAAAGTCGCCGAAAATACTCCGTGATCGCAAAGTCCGCCGGGGTCACCGGGTCAACGAGTCGTAACGGCCGGGTCAACGGGTCAACGATTCGGACGGTCGATAACCAGTGGACGGTCGTGAGTTAGTGGGTTGACTAGTCTTGGCTTCGAACTATTGCATCCCCGCAGAGCCAACGCTTGTGATGCACAATGATTGTGTCACCCATGATGGCTGCCTTCCCTGCAAATTCTTGTCAGCTCCATATGCTCAGCTCATACCCTTCTGCCTTAATGCCCTCAGTTCCATTCCAGCAACAACATCAGCTGCACCAGCCAATACCACCAGCCTGCTCCATCATCCCATTGCCCTGAACCACCTCAAAACACCATCGGGTTCCATTTCACTACCATCGCAGAATTACTTTAGCCATTTGAACCCCGCAGTCACAAATACTCCACTCCGCAACAACTCCATTGCATTTGCTCCCGCTCTCGTAAACCACTTTCTTCATGTCCACAAGTCACCAGAACATTGGCCTCCCCAAAGCTTCTTCCGATTCTTCCAACCTCGCCTTGCATTCACTTCAACAACACAAAAGCAACCTGCATGCAACTCCGGCTCCACAGGCAATCACAAGACTCGCCGAACCTTCGGCTCCATCTGTTTCCTTAACAATCCATTCCACCAAAGACACAGTGCCGACACCAAGACACACAAACAAAAACCTCCAACATTCCTCACCATGAATCGATCCCGAAATTCCTTCTCAAAACCAAAAGCTGTGACCAACCTGTAGCAACAGCAAAACAACAAGTGCAACATATCCCCTATTTATACCCTCAATCACTTCTTCCCGCTCCTCCGCATAAACCTCACCATTAGTTCCATCTCGCTTTTGCATCCGTGGCAAACCACCATTCGAACCAATGAATATCATATTCTTCAACCACAGCTACAGCATCCTGCAACTCAAATCCCAGCTGCTCCATTGCTCAACACTGGCTCAATATGCCACCAATTACCCCATGAGTTCAAGCTTTCACTTCACTCCATCTCAGTCGAACCAGTGTGCACAATCCATTTCAAAGATCAACTCTCGCCCATTTCAGCTCCAGCCCCATTCTCCCCGAAATTACCTGCAACATCACTACACATGGCACCCATTCTTTCAATTAATCCCTGTAGTTCCATCACTACAACAGCATCAGCTACACTTGCAGTTTCTATACCTAAGTCTCCACTACTTCCTATAATTCTTGCATCTGTTGCACATCAAATCCACCTGGCCATTTTAGTAACAGCCTTGAACCCCTAAACAATCAAACTCTTCTGCTGCCATTCTCTGTAAGACTCACATCTGCAACCAGTGCAATCCACCATCAAACCTAAATCACCAAAGACAAGACACAAGACCCAAAGGGCCAGCTCCAGACTCTATTCCACCACAAAGCTATCACAATTCATCCGAGCAAAGACCACCATGTTCACTACAAAGAACACTTGTACAAGTCTTACCCGCAATGGCTTAGTCACAAAGAATCCACTATAACCGCTTCACTCCCGCTTTCAGTAAGCCATCACCACCATTCATCAAAGATCCGATAGCAGAATTTCAACCCTCCGAGTATCAACAGCCCGCAGCTCCGCATCAAGATAAGCCCGGTTTCTTCAATTGGATGTAACAGAAACCTATCTCCCAAAGTTAGCGGATCCATAGCAATTCGAACCCCTTCCGATGTAGTTCTTGCAAGCTTCATCAATTTGCTTCCTTGAGCACAAACATCATAACTCCCATTCATTTCTCAAAGTGTAATAGAAGCACAACCGAATCTTCCATAAAACCCATCGACATTTCATCAACAGTTCTTCATTGTACCAAAGAGACCCTACTCTTAAACCCATCTCACAAACTCATCAAAATCGATCTCAAAGATCTTCATCGTCAATAAACCAACAAACCCTTGATTCGACCCCCGTAATAGCAAACCTAATCGCCTTTCGATTTCAATCTTGCTCAAACAATCCCTACTCGATATCTCGGCCTCCCGAGCTTCATCAATCATCGATTTCATCACTAATTTCTCGATCTCGATTTCCTTCAACAAAGAAGCCAATTTTTTTTTCTCTTCTCATTCTTAGTTTGTGAAAAGCATTGAATGAAATGAATGGGAAGAAGAGAATCGAATCAGGGGTTGTAATGACAGGTTAGATAACGCCACCCTCTCGCATCGATAAGGGGTACCCCAATGGATGCCCCATAACATGTGGTGGCTGTCCATTTAATACCTCTCCAAAAGAAAAGTCGCCCCTTAACCTTGGTCACTCCATATACCACTTGCCTATGAGATGACAATTTCGCCCTTTAGCTCAATTTTGGATAATTTCTTCTTCGTTTCCTCCGTGCGACTCCAAAGTAGCTATAAAACTCAAAACAAGCGTAAAATACATAATTTACAAGAAAAATAACAAAGAAAGCATAAACTCTAGATAGTAAATACGGTGTATTCTACACCTATCAAGCAAGCACGCTTAGCTCGCGAGAGGGAGAGAGTAAGAGCAGAAGTGGAAAACCAAGAATTGGAAAAAGCAATCCGACAAAATAATCACGACAACCGAGAAAGGAGACGAGCACAAAATCGTGTCAATAGAAATACCAATGGAGAATACGAGAGGATGCGAGAGAAGAGTTGATAGAGAACCCAAGAGAGAACGATAGATATAATGGTGTGCGAATTAATGAAGGAGACGAAGGAGAAAGTCGCAGAGAAAGGAGAGAAGAAAATAGTGAACAAGAAGGCCAAAACAGGCATGAGCGTAGGAGGAGAGAAGGTGAGCTAAAAAGACCAGCAGGAATCAAATCCCGAGGCGAATGAACAAATCTTGAAAGAACTAGCGAAATGAGAGAATTGTTGAATAATAGAAAGGAAGGAGGAAGAAGACAATTAGATGAAGCCATCGCTTTTAAGCGAAGAATCCTTTCACACTAGAAGTACAAATGGGAGGAATACCTCCTAAATGCAATTTGCCTTCATTAACCAACATTTTTGATGGGACAACTCGTGCGATACAACACATCAAGGCTTATATGAGATGTATGTTGCAATGGGGAGAATCATGATGCCATATTGTGCAAATATTTTGCATCAAGCTTAAATGGGAGAAGCACCGAAATGGTATGAAGGATTACCCTAAAACACAATCTCGTCATTCAATCATTTACAAGCTACTTTCTTGGGAGCATATATAAGCAACAATTCCACGCGACCAGGAATTGAAGATGTATTCGGATTGAAACAAAGAGTTGGCGAGAGTTTAAGACATCGACAATAAGGTGGAGAAAATGTGCAAAGAAATGGTAGGAAGGGTAGAGGAAAGATATCTCATTTTATCATTTGTAAATGCTCTGTCAGAACAAGTTTGTTATACATTCAAATATTTAGAATTAAAAATACGACACGATGGCCGATTTGCGAGAACTCCAAGAAGAATACATTGCTTTAGAAGAAAGACAAAATGAGATGGAATCGCACCGTTTGAATACAAGCTCGAACGTCGCGAATGCAAGTTTGTTACCAAAATTTTTAAACTCGGTGGCATGACCACTTTGCAAGGGCAACTTTAAAATAGAGTTGATGATGGATTGGCATAAAAATAGTGGCTATGGGGAGCCGAGATCAGGAGGAGTTTGATAGAGAAAGGAATTACTACAACCGCGCAACAATAATAAAATTCGAGATTGATCATATGCAAGAAACTTATGGAGGACGAAGGCGGTAATAATCATGGAGGGCCAAGACATCGCAGAGTAGTATGGGAAGAGATCGAATGCCACCATTGAATGCTAGTGTGGAGAAGATATGGGAAGCTATACTTGTAATGGAGGACGTATCGCCACCATGGAACGCAGGAGTGAACCACCACCAAGTGGCGAAGTCATGAATATTGTTCGTACCATCGCTTTCATGGGCATCTAACAAATGACTGTAAACATAAAGAGAATCATTCTCGAATGATTGATCGTGGGAAGTTGAATCATTTTCTAAAAGATGAAGAGAAAGGGAAGAAAATACTAACAACATCACCATCAAATGCAAAGAACAAGTTTCAAAAAAGGAAAAGAAGCATTTGTAATAGAAGTGGGAACAAAGGCCAAAATCTATTTTGCAACTCTATCGTTCATTCATATCAGTACAATCGAAGATTTTCACGATAACGTGCTTAGTAGAGTATATGCAAGAGATTTTCATAACAAAGAAGTGATGAACTCAAGCGAGAAAGTCGCAATTGAAAGAGTGGCAATAAAGATTATTTCTTTTCTCGCCAGATGAAGTACCCAAAGG
>JAJJWW010012486.1:0-65993 GCA_023531295.1 Papaver armeniacum
CACTCTCCACCTTGTTTGTAGATGAGCTTTCCATCTTCCACGATTACTTCATAGACTTCCCTCTCTTTCTCGAAAAAAATCGAAGAACAAATGGTATGAGTTAAGCAATTAAAACCCTTACTGTGGGGTAATCAATTTATTGAGCCTATTGATTAAGACTTACAGTCCAATATATTCGATGTAATGTCGTTGAATTGTGCTCATTGGACAACTCATTAATTTCATCAATACATCATGATTCTTGTAATAACTTCATCTCCCGTAAACCCTTAAATCCATCTGCAGTAACAAACTTCAAATCACTTGCCATAACTCTTGGCTCAACAGCATAACCACTTCTCATTGCACTCAGCCTCAAGAACTCCACCAAAATCAAGCCATGAGCTGAACTTGTAATACATTCAAAGTACAAATTACAAAATTCTGTACAGCTCTAAGTTGTCACAAGTATCCAATAACTCACCGAGGAGACTAAAAGGAACAACATGTATTAGCACTGAATCACATGTCAGCAATGGACCAAGAGATAGGCTTCTTTTCGTAGTTTGTTTCTCATTCATCCTTTTGAAGAACCGAGCTTGATTCTCATTAGAAAAGGAAAGGGAATAAACATTGAAACTTTAACTTCAGTCTTTCTATTGACAAATAAATGAATGTTTTACTTAAAGCCAATTCTCAATGAAAATAATAAGGGCCCAGCTATTCGATATGAATTATTACAGAGACAAATAAATAAATATATACAAGATAACCACACATCTAAGATACAATATGCATACCGAGAGGCCCATGAAATTTCACCACTAGCAATGGTTAAAACATGTGCGATTCAAATTATAAAACTAGCAGAGTAGGCATTGTAGAGCCACCCAACTACCCACCTAAGTAGGAAAAATTAGTCCAGGACCTTGATTCAATCCATATGCCGCTTTTCACTAACATTAGTTTCTTTTCCTAAAACTGGAAACTCTTTGGTTCATGTCAAGGCATCGTATCTCTGAACATGTGAGCATAAGAATAATGTAAAGTTAATATTCTCTGTTGTGGTTACACTACTAGAATATGTGAGCATGGGATATCTGTATCCAACTTCTGGATAAGTCAATATTACATAGTGAACTATTTTTAAACCGATTTCTGAACTCGGGAAGAGTGAATGAAAAGTTAAGTAAGGTTTTCTCATGGTTAATTCTTAATGAGTAGTGTGGTCATCGGAGCATTCTCGGTTTATAAGGACTTAAACACTGGAAGCTAGGGGTCATGACATGATTTTTTATAAAGATTGACTTCAGGGGATTCCACAACATCATCATCCTTAATAAAACTTTACATAAATGAACATATACCATTTTTTTATCAGACCGAGCATAACTTGTCCGACCCAATAGGTGAGGATGAATATTCTTCCCACGCCTTCCTCGGCCGTGATTGATGGAGAGCCTATAATGATTAATCACCATTACATGATCGGTTAGACAAATATATGACGTAGAACACAAAAAAAGAGATTGATAGAATTAGAGTAATCAACATATGCACAAACATTTATCTGATAAGACGGAGAGTGTACTTGACTTAATAAAGCAAAGAATTTAGTGAAATAACGGATTAACATATTGGATAAGTATATAGTAAGACATATTGGAAAAGAAGCTTACAAGAATCTGAGGCCCATCCCCGATGCAGGGAGGAAGAAATAACAAATGAGAGATAGTATAACCGGAGGATCGGCAATAGAGGTGATCGGGTTCGCTAATTACTTTGTGCATAAGTTTAAAGAAGGTAAAACTAGAAGGAAAAGTGAGTAGAGTTCAAGGATAGTTACACTTTCTGGCGATAAACGAAGACATAAATGATGGGTACCCAAACATCAGATTCATAATTGAGAGTTTGAATAGCACAGATCCTCCCAATTTGCATGAAATGGAAATTAAACTTTCCGAAAAGGATACACTGCAAATGCTCACAATCATTTTGAAAATACCACGCATTGTAAAGTTCCGTAAGATCCGTTTTTCTTAACACAAAATTCCTGCATATATCAAGGACATACAAGTTATGCAAGTAAATCAAAGTATCAAACCTCTTTATCATGACCATCAAAACTATGAAGGCACGGAAAAAACGCTATAGGTATCGACTTATCAATATTGTTATCCTCCGGATCTTAAGAAAAAACTATGATACACCCTAGACATACCGGTGAACTCACTAGTGACAAGCTATGGATAAATTTGAGCACAAGATGTTTTCTTACCTCTCCAACATTACTTAGTGCATAACCAAGCGTTCAAAGAATGACAGCGCGTCACCAAGAAGAGAGCCGACCCACCGGAAATGATTTCAATTAGTACCAGGACAACAAAACAAACAATATTGCTTAATGCGATATTTTAATCATTGAAGTCGCTATATAAATCCATTCACTTTCTCACTTAATCAACTCGAATTGAATTAAAAAATTAATTATCCGATGATCCACCACCAAAGAATCCGGCAAGAGCACCAAACAAAGACCCACCACACACATATTTGCACCAAAAGAACCGACATAGACCATATCTAGTCCCTATGTATATCCATGTTAAGATCATAACCCATGGTTTTGTCCAGCAATCAATAACGTGACACTCATGTCGGCGAATATTGATATGCCTTAATCACTAAATCAAAACACATTCCAAATTTAGTACCAATGATTACACCAAAACACACCCAAATTTTAATTTTGCTACTTACTTCCACCAATAAAACATAAATTCTTCAACTACTTACCCAAAAAATTGGCTTGAACATCGATAAAACCAATAAGAGGTACCAATACCAAGGTACCTGCAAAACCAAATATTCAATTTTTATTCAAAAATATTGACAAATTCATCTTGAGTTGATAAATGAACCACCCAACCTGTTTCTTACCATCAATTTTAATAAGCGGAACCAAATATAATGGCTATCAAGATCATAAGAATCCTGCTGATACACATAAGAGACACATTAATTTGAGGAACTATGGGATGACTAGTAGGAAAAAATGGTACACCGACACATTTGAGCACAAGGAAAAATTAATGCTTCATATACAACGATTGTGCGATAAAAAGACTTACCATCCAGAATCAAGAGGAACAATACGAAACCAGGAAGGTAAGAGAGGTGCATCAAAAGAGGAATCCATGGGAGCAAAGATGAGTTCAAGATGGTGCTACATCCTCACCTTGAGCATCCTGCCGAGAGGACGCCCGCTCCGACCTAGCCTCGACATTGATTGCTAAAGATAATTAAATTTCCAAGTACACCACTAGCGAAATGCAACTAAGTTTTTCTATGATGTAAGACATCATTTTAAAATTCATTCAACGAGGAGTGAACACAACCAAGTCAAATATCCTCTTATATGCATAACCCAATAAAATTAAATACAAGTAGTCAGCTAAAAGCAACTGCGTATTCCCATCTATTTGTGTAAACACTGACAATAAACATTGACATCAATTGAAAAACACAAACAAAACACATGGATACCAAATCATTAGGGGTTAAACAAGTTTGTGGGGTTTTGGAGGAATTGTGTATAAGAAAAAACTAACCCAATTTTAATTTCTTGTTTTCATAACTAATCAACAAACACCAAATTTGCCCTAAATTTAGTATCGAACCTACCCAATTTTTCATATTCAAGAATGCAAGAAATTATTCATGTTAATAGGCAAATTGTCTTTGCTTGTTGTATACAGGACAAGATCAAGATCATTAACAATGTGCTAATGCTTATAATATAAAATATCCCAAGCTTATGCTTTAAAAGCAACAAATCATACACATGAGGTAAGAGTTCACAGAGATATAAAATGTCCCAAGCTTATGTTATTTCGATGCGCAGTAGATATATCTTTCTAAGATGGAAGAAAGATAATGAAAACTTATCTTTTTGGAGTTCAATTCTTATGAATCTTTGGTGAGAGTTCTTTGCTTGTCTTTGATATTTCAGTTCATTCGAACATTAGATCATACCTATCATTAGTCATCTCTACTTCAACTTGACTACGTATTCTGTAGGTTGCCGAATCTGATCATAAAATTGAGACATAAAATTTGATTACGTACATGTTATTTTGTATCTGCTGATGCTTATTCAATCAGCTAAAAAAATTGAGACTGAAAGTCATACCATCTATCAAGAACAGATACTAATTCAATATAAGGTTGAGAGATTGAAATTCAATGAAATCAATTTAATGGGTAACAGAAATCCAAATATGCTTATTACGGATCGAAAAACTGATTTTCTATATGAGATTTTATTTAAACAGCTTTCCTGACTTCTGAAGAACCCTTGAAAAAAAATTAGGTGGATTTTTCTGAGATTTTGGTCTCAAAAGGTAGATCGAGATGAGGAGATCACAGATCTAAACTTTGATCATAAATCGAAGAAAGATTTTTATATGAGATCGTCGATTTGGGTTTTCAAAACCCCTGTAAATCGGTATCAATTTTGAAGATTTAACGATTATTATTGAAATAAAAAGATTGAGATAAGAGTAAACTTATCTTTTTCATTATTTGTGATGATGTTTTCCTATTCAGATTCAGTTGTTGACGATGACTTTCAACAAGTTTTCTTCTTCGACTAGGAGCAGCGCTTCAAGAACATGGTTGATTTTACGCTGGTTGAGTTTGTTTGACATAGTGATCGATGGACCAAGGTGGTGGGATCTGTATCCTAAAGAGTTCAGCTGAGCAGATCGAGATAGAGATGGAGATGAAGATGGAGAGGAGAGGAGAGGCAGGAGAGACTGAGTCTCTGTGGTTTGGCGGAGAAAAACTGAAGATGGAATTCGATTAGGGCAGGATATACCATATATTGGGATTAAGGGTGGAAAAAAAGAAAAGAAGTCTTGACCGAAGTTTGGTAGGGCGTGTTTATAAGTTCTAGTGTTCCCGACCACGCACGTGGTTCACACACTTGAACCCGGTAGCGATTGCGATTCGCAACCTTGCTTGTGAGGTTACAATATTCGCAACGTCAATCCTCTGTTGAAAAATTACAGATTGCAAGTAGCAAGCGAAATTTCGCTGTGACTCTAATCCGATTGCAAACCCGGTTACAAATTCCTTAAAATGGTGTAGTGATTTTGCTCACGCTATTGGGAGATCAATTAGCTCATTCGTATCATAAAAATTCCCGAAATCTCGCATACCACGAGAGATATTAGAGCAGCCTTTTTTCTTTCGAGACATAACTCTAACTTCATTAAAATCTCACCTACACACCATGGGAGATCCCAAATTTGGTTCATCAAAGATAACTCCTTCCACATTCTTTTCCTTTCAAGAACTTCACAAGGACCATACACTCAAAAAAGCCGATGAAAATTATCAATAGAATTTTTAAACTGAATGTTGACACTAAAAGTCCCAATTATATGATCCACCATCTCTAGAATGTTGACACAAAATCCATATATCTTAACCTCAAAACCTTCAGCCTTGGAAAAGACACCTTGTTTGGAACATTAATTTTTGCTCCGTCTAAGTCCAATAGTGTCAACGAATCACGGGTAAAAAATGGTGGAGGAAACACAAAGGATGTTGTAAATCCTATTGAAAGATAAAGTTCTCCAATTTTGCGCTTTATAATGAGATTGATCCATTTTTTTACTTGATTTTATCAAAATGGTGATCCCAATGAGATAGAATTTCCGATGGAGCTTCTCTTTGAGATCTAATGCCGTGTCTAAAAACGCGTGAATTGTTGGGTTTTCAAACGTATTTCTCTTGAGAATTATAAAAAGCCCGCCATTCACGAAAATCAAGAGTGGGGATAGAGTAGGATACATAGTTCCATCATTTGGATAAAATGCAAGTAGACATAGCACATTTGGTTGGAAGCAAAGAAAGAATACGATGAATTAGTTCATCAGGCAAATTACTTTTCTTATCCTCTCCTACACCCACATTGTTGTTGTGCAATTTTTGGAGTTTTTTCTCCCTGCAACATGATTATCAATGATTTTACCTGCGAAACAAAATGGGAGCGGGTAAAGAAGAAGCTTTGCTCTAATGTGTACTTTCAATAAATTAATTAACTGTTAATCTTTCAGGAAAAACATAAAAACAAAAGTTACAGAAGATGACCACTTATCCCTCCCTCCTTAGTAGTGTACCCAAAACCTAAGCTTAGGCATATAGCTCAGGCTTATTTTAGTCGGTTTTCGGATAGAAATATTTTCTTTAGCAGAATAAACCATTAAAAAGAACACAAAACCAATAGAAAAATGTATCTCGATAATGCAAAGTGCGAACACCGTAATAAGATTAGAATTCGAATAGAAGTTTTACCCATAAAAGAAACAACTGGACAATTACTTTCAAGTTTAGGTTTTGTAATCAAATAAGGCGAATGCGATCACTAGATAAATTTGTTGTGACAGAGAAAAAGAAACTATGCTAGTCATCTCATCAAACGGTTTGCAGACCGGGTTGTGTTCCCCTTGATTCGACGTTAGACAAAGAGTTCTTAAGAGTTTTCCTTTGAAGAAAAAAATTCCTAGAATTTTGGTGTAGGATGTTAGTACTTGATCGAATAGAACAATACACTTTGATAAAAACTTCTAAACTGGTTCATCTCTAATTCACCGCCTTGGAATATACAACCCCGCCTTTTATAAGAACAACTAAAGTCCATATACCGTTTGGTTTTACCCTTGGAAACTTAAAATTGAATATATATGAGATTTAGAGTTAAATAAAGTAGGCTCATACATCCCTTGGTAAGTTTCCCAGCAAATCTTAGGGGAGGGGTTGGACTCCATATGGAGGATTTACTGGAAAACTGATTCCCATGGAAAATGTGATTCTACATCCAAACCCACCAAAAGATTCAATCGCTTAAAATAAAACAAGATCACTAAAATATCTAAACAAATCTAACCAAGTAAATAGAAAATCTAAACATATAAATAAAAAAGATTGCATGCCACCAGCTGCAACATATTCTTTATTTCCTAACTAAATTATCTTAAACTAACCAAACTAATACCAACGAACCATAAATAAAATGATTCCGAAGTGTCTTGGATTTGAATTGTTGCGTCGACGGACCCTAAGACAACAACGCCGCAACAAAAATTTTCTTTCACCTCAATCGGGTAATTTGAAAATCGAGTGTTCTAATTTTTCAACTCACCAAGATATTGATAATACCCGACTATAGAGCGAGAAGACAACTTTCTACAGGATATTTGGCTAAATGAGATCGGATATTCGGAGTGATTACGTACCCCAATGTAGTTAATCTCGGTACGAGATACCGATAAATAATATCGGTTTCGGTGTTTCACCAAGATGCCGGTATTGGCCGATATTTCGCCGATATTGGCCGATATTTCGCCGGTATCCACCGATATATCGTGTCTCGGTACTCGACCGATATTCAACGAAATCCGATATTGACTACATTGACGTACCCTAAGTTTCCTTTAGTTTGGTTTTTGGTAATACTTGTTGTACAAGTCTTTACTTGTGGTAGATTCTCCAAAAAAAGTAAATTTGTGTACCTCCTCAAAACCGGGGTGCACATTACGGCTTCCCTCACTAGTAGATAAAATTGTTCAAAACCACCTACTTATTTTACTTTCACAAAACTTTTTCTCATTTTTCCTTTTATAAATTACGAAATATAATATTGAACCGCCCTAGGCCGTCTCTCTCCAAAATTAGTCGACATCCCCGACTCTATACATCTCCAACACTATACATCATATGCATGATTAGAATCACCATTACGAAATAATTCTTAAACCTGTGCATTCAATTTATGGTCTTTTAAACCTAGAAAATGTTAAACCAATGCAGTATGAATAATTACAGGAAGGAAAGCAAACTCGAGTGCATCAAGAAAAAAAAAATCACACGAATAAATCAAAGAAGTGGAAGAGACAGAAAATAAGAATAAGTAGAAAATCCATAAGAGGCACAAAAAAAAAAAGCTTAAATCAAATATTGCTACTCAGATCAGGATCATATTCATCAGGATGGTGTTATTTTGATAGATATGATTAGTACTAGTAGCAATAATTAAGGAAGAATTAATTTAAGAAGAGGCCAGGAGGTAATAATTAGTACTAGTAGCAATAGATTTTTAAGAGAAAAAAAAAAAACATTAAAGAATAGAGATCAGGACTCAGGAGGCAAAGATCTATTCCTAAAGAGAAAAGTAATTTAGTCCAAACATGTGTTGAATGACATTAATCCTAAATACTACCAAGTTTTGACGAATCTTCTCCATCACTCCTTTGAATTTGAATTGTAGATATATCTTGTGTTAAGCTTGATTTTAACTTCCTGATCAAAATTACTGTAAAGCTTTTAAAGCTTTTGAAAATGGTGCCATTGATAGGGTCTGAGCAAATTTATGATTAATCTGGATAACAGAAATAACTTATGATCATAAGCTTAAACCAATTATATCACGATTGTTTTAATCTAAAGAAAATATTTGATTTTTCTCTTAGAAATCTATGTTTCGCAGAGAAAATGAGATCGCTGATATCGAAGGTAGAGGAGAGAGTGTATGAGAAACGCAATTTCAGGGAATATAATAAAAAAAAAAATAGAAAAGGTTAACGAATCAAGGGAGCCGGAACGTGCACCTAATTTTAGGGGCAGTCCTTCTGGACTGACCGCGTTCCTGAACAACTTAAAAACAAGATTCTCTTTTTCTCTCACGGTTTTCTTTTTGTGGGTCCCGGTGGGCCCGCACAGGACAGCAGGGGTCCCACTTTTTGCGTTGGGTTTGTGTCTAGTTGTTTTTGTGTGGTTTCAATTCTCGGTTCACCAAGAATTTTTGTTTTAGGGGTGCACAAATTTGGACTCCTCTTAAAAGTTTAGGCTGAGCGTAAAATCGTAAACACACAAGAACTCAAGATTCTATTAAAAAAAGGAATCAGAAGGCTAGAGGTACGTGTGAAATGAAACTGGATTTATTCTCTCCGATCTCAAAATAAAAAGTCTTTAAAAAAGCCTAATTTGTAAAGGATAAAATAAATACCCGAAAAAAGAAAACGCTTCCAGATATATCATAGTCCAGTCCAAAGCGCTTATATATTGGACCAATATATTATTCCACAGGTTTAACATTTTCAGCTTGTGCATACCCAGCACTCTATATTTTGGACCAACTAAACTGGTCCGCGCCAAGTAACAAAATGAGAAAAAGGAAAAGGGAAAGTGGGGATATGAGTAGGGAAGCATAAGAATAAACCGACCCTTG
Source organism: Papaver armeniacum (assembly GCA_023531295.1). Lineage (NCBI taxonomy): Eukaryota > Viridiplantae > Streptophyta > Magnoliopsida > Ranunculales > Papaveraceae > Papaver > Papaver armeniacum. Next base: position 9,275 of record JAJJWW010012486.1, read on the forward strand.
TTGTGTCAGTGTCATGGGTTACTTGCCACACTTTGCTTTTCCCCTGTTTTCCAACGTGGAAAGTCTACATAGATATTACGTAAGAAACCACTAAGTCGGTTTCACGAATCTTCTTTCCATCTTTCTCAAACCTTCTTCATATTAAGATTCTGGTGGAGTTGTGATTAATATAAATACAATATCATCTACTCCTTTCATCAATTTAAGTTGTAATTTGTTTTGTGATTCTTGTGTCTAAGAGCTTGTGTCACTGATCAAGATGAGTGATCCCAAGTATGCTTACCCATACCCAGCTCAAGGTACAATCACTTCATCACTTCAATTACTTGTTTCTTATTAAATTTTTGTAAATTATATATACATATATGGGTTTTTTCTGCTTCTCTTAATTTAGTGTAACTTGAGCATTTTTATCTCTATCAAAATTTGTGATTTGAGACAGAGGATTGAGTGTACTCTGTCTTCCCTTGGACATCTTTAAATGTTCTGTAGAAACAAAACCTAACTTTTTCATGAATGGTGGTGGGCTTTTCTTCTTTAGAACCCCTATTTTTATTTTATTTTATTTTTTATTTTTTTGATATTGGTGTTTGTTTATCTGTTGATAGGTTATTATCAAGGCCCCCCTGTAATGCCACCACCACAATATGCTGCTCCACCACCAAGAAGAGAACCTAGTTTTCTTGAAGGATGTCTTGCTGCTTTATGTTGTTGCTGTCTCATTGATGAATGTTGCTGTGATCCATCCATCATTTTTATCAGCTAATTAGTGATCTTGGTCACTGTATCGTCTTGTTCAAGTGTTGGTGAATTTACTAAGAACCCTTTTCAGCTTTTTGTCTTGTTTTCTTGCATTGTGAATTTGTGATAGGGGTTGATAATAAGTCTTAAAGAGTTGCTCCTTCAAGATCTTTGGGTTGTATTTTTATGTAGTTTCTGAAGTAAAGGCATGTTTTGAAAATGGAAATGAGAGCATCTCAAGTTGAAAACCCGGATTTAGTTAGTTGGCATGTATCCCAATTGTTTGCGAGGTTCTCCAACTTGAATGTTTGAAAGCAGCGTGTACCACTGCCACTGGCCACCACTAAACTATCAAAACAATATTCCCAGAGTTATGGCATGTCTAATGATCTCTGGGACTTTGAGATGGGGGAAGCCCTCAGTCAGGAGGCCCTAGCCCTACAAAATGTACTCACACACATGGCTATAAACGAGGCCTTTTCTATCTATGGTCAACATCTACACCATATCAAACATGAGCACCTTTCTTTTCTTGCACAAACTACCTGAAGCATCATGGACCTTTATCCCCAAGTCTGCTAATTTACTTAGATGGGGTGGTCACAGAAGCAAGCGACTTTCTCATCCCACTTAGCTACAACACCATGATATTTACTGATCCTCAATGCCAGATTATAATGCACCCACTCAGATCAGGGCACCATCTCGATATATCTTTTTAAATTTATTAGAAACACAAGTACATTAAAATAACTCTTTTATTAGTTTGGTGTTGACACTAAATGTGGTAACAATTTAATACATCAACACAGATCTTTCCGTCATTGTGAGGCAATGAAACACTAATAATACTCTAAGACATAATACATGGGGCCTGGGGGTGGATTCTAGCGAGAGAAGACAGGCGGCTGATGAAGGTAGCCGATTTCAGCCGATACCGGGGGATATCAAACTTGGCATCTCTGGTGGTTAAAAGTTCGAAAACTGCATAACTTGGTTGGCTATGCGCTTGCATTTTTCATCCAAGACCTGTAACGAGAAAAGCAAACAAACCCAATTATTTTGTATTAAAAGTGAATAATATATACTACAATAAAGACAGCAGAACTCAAGGAAGGTAGGTTTTGGCTAGTAAAACTATTTGCTTCAATGAAGTTCCGTCTCTGAAATCTGAAGTTAAGGCTCAAGGAGTTATACAGACGTGATTACTTGATCTAATTCCGGCTCATATTAAGATGGAGATTATTAGAGCAAAGGAGAGTCATTTGAATTTAAGGACATTATGTTTACGTTTGTTCCTAGAAGTGCTAACATAGCACTTGTTTTATGTAAATATGCTTATTATAATCCGGAGTTGGTCTACTCATGACCCTCCTCATATAAAATGAGAGGTAATTGATCTTACTTAATTCCTTCAAAAATAAATAAGTAAATAAATATAGTAGAAAAAAGATTACGCACCATATATTCTCCTCTTATTTCTTGGATGTACCTTTCCCTGTCTCTCTTTCTCTTCAATGATGTGTAGTCTTGAAGATTGAAGGCCGAGGACCTCTTCCTCTTGCTTCGAGACTCTTCTTTCTTTTCGAAAAAAGGATAGCAGGACCTCTTTGTATCAAATATGTAGTCTTCAATTTCATCTCTGCATGAAAAGTCGGATACACACTCTTCCATCCACTCAATATGAGATTTAGGAATATAACCACGGACATCCAATATATCCCAAATAAGTAATTTTAGTTGGAACAAATTCAAATATGCCAGTTTTTTCTTAAGATAGGTTTCGTTGAGAAGGTTATCCGACTCGTGCCATTCATGGGAGAGCTTTGAATCGAGTTCTTTAAGAACCTTTACATGGTGAAGCAAAGAATCTTTTGTAGGACAGCATTCTTGGTCAACTACGCCATTTAAATCCTTAATATAAGCAGATTGTATAGAACTTACATAGTTGAAATATCTATCAATAATCCCCATTTTAAAATCTGAACCAGTAGATCCCCAGTTATCAATCAAATTTACCATATCCAATTGGGAAAGCCTGAAAAAAGAACTTCTATGCTTGTCAGTTTCCCAGAAAACTTCCATGATCACTCGCTAATAAAACTTCTATGCTTGAGAGAGAGAACCAGAGAACTTTCGCCGTCGGAGAAGGAAGTAAACCAAATTTATCCTGGGGTTATGTAGTATGTGGTTTTAGACCGACACCTATAAATTTTGTACACACGTGGATTGATGACGAAGATTGTCCGTTAGAAATAATGCAGAACGGATGTGGGAAATAATAGTGATAAACTACACTGGACTTGTCTCTTTTTATAGGAAAACAGTAGAACAAGTTAAGGAAACTTTAGTTAACTCGAAACCAGTATCATTCTAAAAATAAACAACTTCTTAACATAAATATATTCTAAAACAATAATTACCTAAAAACTAGTTTGTGTTGTTGTTGTGATTGTTTAATTTGCATCTCTTTTATAAAAACTAGTTTTGGTAATGAGGAGGAATAATTTCTTGAGACAGAGACGGGTCAGAACAACAAAAGATCAAAATTAACCAAAATTCAAAGGTCTTAACCTAATCAAGTACACTATCTCAAATGACAAAAAAACAAATGAGCAAAATCATAAATATAGTATAGTACCTCTGGAACACTTGCAGACACACATAATATATATTTTTACTCTGCACCTCTTTCATTCCAGCATCCTTCTTTCCACATAAGTACCAAAGTTAAGTGAAATGAGGCTGGGCACAAAATTCTCTCCTCCTACGAGCCTTAAGTCAGCCCCACGAATCATCACTTTCTTATCTCTATAGTCGTAATAAAACAAGATATCATCACCCATTAGTAGAATCTCACTGTTCTTGAAGTCCCACTTTAGTGTCAAATAATTGTTTCTGGTAATATTATCTTGGGTAATGCTTATACGTTTAGTCCAAGATTCTTTAACTCCATATGACTGCATCACCCATACGTCGACCTGAACATCAAATACTTTAGATAGTAAACAAAGGCACAGGCTATAATTGTGGGAATTTCCCAACATAACACAGAGAGGAGTGAGAGAGAGATTGAACACACAGTAAATTTAGAATTACATTGCTAAAAACTTCTGCATATTTTCATTAATACAAAGTTGCCTTAAATAGAGTTTACATGAAACAAAACAATAACCCACTCACTAATCCACTAACAATAAATTCCTAAATTATAGCCATTACTCCCTAATATATTCCTACGTACTAGGATCATAGCCAGACCACATTTACACGTCCATATATAGCACATTCAACATTACCTAATTATTAGGATTAGTTCCTAATTATTCTAAGACCAAATCAATTAACAAATTACTTGACTAATTTAAATTCTACCATACCAAACGTTTTTTTTTTTTTTTTTTTTTTTGAAGCAAGAAGTGAATTGAATTGATGAAAATCAGTTACAAATATGAGTTCTGTCCTCAACAAGTTGAGATCTAATCTCTAGAGGGGGAGAACTATGCCAAGAATGGCTTAAAGTATCTACTCTAGCTAATCTAGATAGAATATCAACTACTTTATTTCTCTCTTTGGGAATGTAGTAGCATTTCCAAGAGTTATTGCTTTTAAAGAAGTGTTGGATATCTTTGATCAAATTGAGAAGTCGCTAGTCTATGAGAGAGTTCTTGACTACTGCATCAACCACCGTCTTTGCGTCGAGCTCAAAATGTACCTTCTCTAGCTGAAGAGTATGTGCCCAGTTAATGACTTCCCCACGGTCCCATGGCCTCTGCATGCTCGGCGCTTACAACGTCCTTTAGATGGATGCATTTTTTGACTCACTGCACTTTGCACAATCACGAATGATCGATCCTATACCCCTAAGTTATTTAAATAGGAACCATCACAATTTAGAGTAACAACATTATAAGGAGGAGGGATCCGGTGACATATTTTACGACGGACTCTATTGCTAGTAGAGATTTTAGAGTTTCGTTGAAGAGAATGGTCTTCAATAAAACTTACGCACTTCTTGATAGTCCTATCTCGGAAGAGGATTTATATTTTTGAACACCTTCTCGCATCTGTCAAACCATAAACACCAAGCTGTGATAGTTCTCATTTATTACGGCTCTTCCATTGAGATTTTCTTATCATGAAAATCATCAAACCAAGTGGCGATCCAATTATGAGAGAGATGTTATTACTTGAAGACCAACCAAATATAGCGAACCATACCATTAAGGGATATTGCGGTCTCTCAAAACATGAACGGGTGTTTCAATGGATATTTCACAACAGGGACAGTATTAACAATCCACGGCATCTTCCCGCTTGAGTACGGCTCTTGTGGAAAGTAACATAGAGATGGCCTTCCATAAGAAGTGCTTGATTCTTGGTAGAAGTGGGAGTTTCCATAGGGTTTTATAGACTTTACCATTCTTGTTCCGAGCGGATTCAGTGCCATGTTGTTCTTCATATAGCTTTCGATAGGAGGACTTAACGAGAGAACGTGCCATTTTCTCTAGCAACTAAACAAACCGATCTTCTGGTTAATATGAATTGGTATCTTCAAGATGTAGTTCACTACTTCATCTTCAAATAAAACTTGCAGAGTGTTCAAATCCCAAGACATCATTGTTATGGAAAAAAGTTGGTGCACGTACTCATATTGGAGATGATTGATACAACCATGTTTAGGTATAGGAGGCCCTTCCAGCTCTTTGATCCATCTGTGCTTCCATAAGAGAATTTTTTTCCATTCCCAGGACACAAGAAGCCTATTCTTAAGAACAAAATTTAATTCCAAGCTCATACTCCTCAAGACCAAAGGTTGTATTAGACTTCTTTTTAATGTTGAACAAGTCACCATCGGGATAATATTTGGCTTGTAATGATTTTGTCATCATTGACTCGAATCAACAAAGTTTCCATGCGATTTGGATAGGAGAGCTCTGTTGAAAACATGGAGATCCCTAAAACCTAAACCCCTTCCCCTATTTTTGGACCCAATTCCACAAGGCTTCATTAATGACATCAACAATGAATGATGTTCGAGCAACGAGTTTTTGAACCGAGCAGTCCAATCTTGATGGGTGAACTTTCCGGTCTCTTAAGGGGATGGAATCATCATAAATTTGGAGATTGAGGTGAGACTTACAGGACATTCCAGGGAGTCTTTTTAAGGATTGCTACCATCAATTCTTTTGTATTGAACTTGAAAAGAAAGATGTTTCTTTCTAGAGCACGAACTTCCCTAAACATACGGTTTCCAGGAGGAGTTTCAATTCTTGCCTTACATTGTCGGTTTCAACAGGATCATCAGAAAAAATGACTTTCCTATTAAAGTATGTCCCCTCTTGGTTGCCACCGATAAAGCTTTTGCAGAACCTCTGATTTCCTCGGTTTCATGGCGGATATATCACGGATATTAGCGCTTTGGAGTTGTTGAGTAATTCTTGAAACTGGGTTTTAGAAGAAGACGCCATTTCTTTGTGAGAGTGGATAAAAGATTTCCTTGGTTTTTATGAATGCTATAGATCCTTTTACTTGGGTATATAAAGGAGTAGCGGTCAGTGGAAATCAAAGGAGATTTGAGAAAATTGAGGAAGATCTTTTAATTTTGTTAAGATTCTAATAAAGTGGAGACGCATGGAATGATTCAAAACAACATCTTGGTACATATCTTGTTGGAATCCATCATGAGTATGATGGGATGCAAAATTGCTTAGAAAGAAGATGATGTGCATCTTGCATTAGATTGTAACAATAATGTTTGAACAAGGAGAAGGATAAACCAGGTCCCAAAAATGGATGCCTTCCATGAATAGAGATGGATGAGGCCCCGAAAAGAATTACAAACTCATAGAAGAGAAACAAAAACAAAGGTGAAAAACTAAGAATAAATCAAACAAAAATTTAGAAAGAAACTTAAACTAACATGGGAAAACAATAAAACCGAAATAACAAAACGAAATCTAGAAACTTTACGGGAATCCATGGCTATTCAAACTCGAGTTCTTGTGTTCCAGTTGGTAAACATTTACTTCTTGAGTTTTCTTGTGTACTATAAATATCATCTATCCCAAATTTTACACATACATATGTCGGGTGTTTACATAATCCAAAACCTAAAAATAAAATCGAGAAAACAGGAGAAAAATGAGCATTGGTGGAGTAGACAAAGGAAAAAAGAAAGGAATAGTCCCATACCAAACGTGTTTGGATTACAATTCCAACAATAATTATAGATATTCTCATCACTCTCTGGTAGATGTAGCCCTTCTACTTCCAAGTCCTTGAATGTCTCAAAGACCAATATCGAAAGCTATTACGACAAAGTTGGGGTCACTAGTTTTAGCTCCTAACCAATGCGAGAACTCCATTTACAATTACCGGTATTTTATGACTAGGAAAAGATAAGGTACACGACCAATATCTTTCCATGAATTTGATCGTAACGTATACACCTCGGCGTCGGATATAGTATCATAATCATTATAGTAATAGTCCACGACTCTTACAACCTTGTAATCATCACACGGTAGTCATAGCCAAACCCATACAAACCAGGGTCCTCACTTGAAAAATGGTTTGGTGATGAAGGTAAAGCCCTTAAGAGGAGGGGTTAGTGTTTCGATGCGAACATGATTTTGCAAACCAATGAAGAGATCTATTAAAGAACACACGTAAGGGATATTGATTGGTTAGGCAATATACCGGTAACAGTAGAGGAAATCATTAGTTGTAGGAAGATATTAGGTGGATTGTTTAACTAGTTTACTATGAGAAAAAAATTGGTTCCTCTAGGCTCTAGCTCTCATAGAATTGGAACCAAAGAAACAATAAAAACACGCAAACTAAAGAGAAGTGAAAAATAGGAGATCTATAACACTGCAGTACCGTAAACATGATTGTCAATGATTTTTCCTGCAGAAGAAGCTTTGCTCCAATATCTACTTTCAATAAATTAACCCTTAATCTTTCAAATTTTCAAACATAAAAACACTTATCCCTCCCTCCTTAGTAGTGTACCCAAAACCTTAAGCATTTAGCTCGGTGATTTTAGTCAATTTTTGGATTAAAATATTTTCTTTAGCAAAGAATAAACCATTAAAAATAACATAGAAACCAAATAGAAAGAAGTAACAAACACAGTAAAAAGATTATTACTTGAATTCGAATAGCGAAGTTTTACCCATAAACATTCATGATGTTGACAAATAAACTTAAAGAGAATAAACAAAAACAAGGCAAAGACAAAATTGTTTCAATCCTTTCATGTGCATTTCAACCATGTCCCAATAAGGTGGGACTAATAATATTTGAGCCGAAATAGATCCGGGTTCGATTAACTACAAAAAGTGTGTGGCAATCATTCCCTAAAAGCCGCAAGTCTACGACAATATAAAAGGGTTGAAGCTAATCTTATGAATGCCAAACTATCTGAACCTCCGGCGGCAAGTTGACTATATTCAAGTCGTTAATGTTTGAAGATTACAGTCGGTGCTAGTACAAATCTTGTACAATGGTAGTAGAGAAATATAAAAACCGCGATGCACTCATTTTTGTAACCAATAACAATGAATTAGTAAGAAACAAATTACAACACATATAATTGTATCGGGAATGATGAATATGCTTCATAATTTCGTTCTTATTGGTAATAATTTCGTTCTTATTGGTAATAATGTCGATAAAAGAAGCATATCGAATTACGACTATTTATACCCACCACTACTAGAGAAAAATTGGACAATTCCTTTCAAGTTTAGGTTTTACAATCAAATAGGGCGCATGCATCATCGTATATGTTGACAGGACAAACTATGCTAGTCATGTCATCAAACGGTTTATATTGGTTGTGTTCCCTTTGATTCGAAACTAGATAATGTAGGGGCGAAATATCGCTTGGGGCAAATCACAACCTCGCCCTAACAAAAGAGCGATCATCAACACGAGGAAGAGAGAAATTAGGCGAAGAATAATAATGTGATAAGAAGAAAGAAGCACGAAGAACAACCATGCGACAAACATAGCATGATATCTATCGAGAAGAACCTGAAAGCAAAGAACGCGAAAGACACCGACATCATCTCCCAAAGCCCGACGAATAAGGCAGTTGAACGGATATCGGTTAGCGGAGATTTTGCACGTGAACCTAGTTGTCTTCTACCATGATATTTGCCTATATAAGGATTCAAATAATGAAGAGAGACGCAGGTTGAGAGAGAATTGATCGGGTAATGGTGTTAAAACCAATCCTAGAAGAGAAAAAGAAGCCATTAGCTTAGCCTTTTACTTGTCATCTCCATTGTTATATATTTGAACCTTTATGGTATTTGTAAGAACATCATATTCTCAATATAAAGCTTGCGTGAAGATCATATTTAGTGTCTAGAGGTGTATAATATCACTAATGTTTAAGTTTATCTCCATGACTTAGACTTTGTGTTCTTATCACTTCATTGGGTGTAGTTGTGGGATTTTCCGCAACTACATTTTGGCTAGAAATAGGAGGATTATCCTCACCCTGCTAGCTAGTAGCTAGGAACCATCATTTCAAAGCAGTTAATTGTTTCCCACAAAAACCCCACCTTTGAAATATCTTCACCATCACGAAGTCCAGGGAATACACCACCGTTTTGGTCCGAAAAAGGGCTAGTTTAAGAATCACTCACCTCTCAAAACTTTGAAAAGAAAGCTTTAACAAATTATCTTTGTCAAACAAATTGAAACAACAACCAAACCCTCATTAGGTTTCTTTGATAACTAAAAATCTTGTCCACCAACATCTCTGATTAACAAAATGGTGCGAATAGCGTCAAGAACAGCACACGTCATCGCAACTCGGAGAAGCAACAGAGTGGCAGACCGAAGAAAGAGCCAGAGCGTCTGAAACTCAGTGAGGGAGAAAGGCGAGGATAGAGCAGCAAACTCGCAATCGTAGTGCGTTCCATCATAGAAAGCAGGCGCAGAATAACGACGTTGCCTCTCAAGATCCAACACAACAAAATAAAAACGAAGAGAGAGTTATATACGAAGAAGGTAGTGTGCATACGACTGATCTTGATAAAATAGAAGATGAAGAACGAGAGAGAAACGAGAACCCCAACAACGAGGACCATTTTAACCATCCGACAGTTGAGGGAACGCCTTGCACGAGATAGGCGAATTGAAAGAGAATTGATGCAAGAACTTGAACGAAGCAGAGCAAGAGATGCGGAGTTGGCAGAAGAACGAGAAAACTTGGCAAGACAAAACTCCTTGTTGATGGAAGAAAACCACCGACTAAATGAGAACATACGAGACGCGAACTCGAGACTAGAGAAAACATAAACCCAAACAAGTAGAAGTTCATCAAGGATAAGAATGAGATGCGTAGTGAGGAGAGAAAAGTACAAAACAATCATGATGAGTACGAATGGGAAGTACGCGAAAGAGAACGCGGAAGATAAAATACACGTGATTTGGAAAGAAGGTCGCGAGAACGAAGAGTAAGAAGAAGAAATCAAGAAAGGAGAGAGAATACGAACAAGGAATACGGATATACAATGGAGGAAGGGGAGTAGCTCGGAGCGAGAGCCGGAGGTGGAAGAGAAACTAGTTTGGAACGAGAAACTAGAATAGCCATAAAAAGAAGCACGATAGAGAAAAGTGCATTAGAGGGAAGTCGCGCAAAGGGAAAAAGAACAAGCTAATGCGAATCAAACTATATTACTGCACTCGAAGAACTTAAGGAGACCACGAAGAATAATAGTAGGCTAAGAGGAGAAAAAATGAAGGCCGGCAGAGGCAATCGAGGAAGCATGACGAACGATCTCCTTTGCGCGTGAGATATTACAAGACCAATCCCCGCAAAATGTGCCTTGCCTACATTCGCGGCATATTCGATGGGACCGCGAATACAAGCACAACATATGAAGGCCTACAACCTAACGCTAATGCCATGGGCCCAATATCGAGCGGTGTTATGCAAGTACTTCCGTGATCTGGGACAGAGGAGGATTCACTATGGTTGGATAACCTTAGCGAAGGATCAGTAACTTCATTTCTTGATTGCAAAAAAGATTATTCTTAGGGAATTACATAACCATTAATCGCACCGAGGCATGGGTCGAGAAACGCGTTTACCACAAGAAGCGCATGGAGAAAGTCCATGAAGCCTAGTTACGCGATGGAGAACCATGTGCAGCGAGTCAGCAGGGTAAGTATCCGAGCGGCATTTAATCCTTTCCTTCATCAATGCCTTATACCCCACCGATCTCTCAGACGTAGAGATATTCCGAATCAGACACAGAGATTGACATGCAAGAGCCGAGAGAATATCGTGGGGAGTTTATAACAACGGAAGAAAAACAAAGGGAAATGAGCAATGACTTGACATCCATCACAAACTGCGATAGGGAGGAAGCGCGACACTCATACCACGAATAACCAATAATGTCGAGAATACCCCCAGGGTTGGACCGGGGAAAGCGGGCGCGGGAAGAACCACGAGAGAAGTAGCTCTGTCAAGTAAGGACGAAGAGTGGTTTGAGAGAGAATATGGGGATCGGCTCAACGCATACAACTATCCAAATGAGAAGGTACGATAATCAAGGAGGCCGGGTTCAACAATGACCTGGGAGAAGTGGATATAATCACAATCCAAGGTTTGAGCGAAGATCGAACTACCCACTATCTATGTTGTAAAAGGCGCTCGCCTAGCTCGCCTAGACGCCAAAGGCGCACTAAGCGTAGTAGAGGTGTAAAACGTGCCGGCCCGGCACAGCCCGGCACACGAAGTCGCGTGCTTCACGTGCCATGTGCCGTGCTGTGCCAACGATTTAAACGTGTTGTCCGTCTTTGTGCTTTACTAGTCAAAAGCTAGGCACGCACAAAGCCAATACCAGGGAACGCACACGAATAAACATGTCGTCTTTGTGCGTCGGGCACACGATGCTATAAACAATTTGAAATCACTTAAAGTATACATTAAGTCGGACATTATCACAAGAATTTAATTAGACAACATATCATTTGAAATTATTTCAAGTAAAATTAATAAGTTTATTCAATAAATAGAAATAGCCCATCAAATATAAAATTGGATTATTGTCATGTAAATTAAAGTTCTAGTTAAATATAGGTGACGACATTATAACAATGATATTGAAATATATTTTCCAAATATTAAGGTATTATATGTGTTGTTATAAATAAGCCAACATAAAATGTTAAAAACTAGCTAGAATAGTGACTCTTTTATGAAATATACAAAATGTGATGTATTATGCCTTGTTATATGGTGTATTTGTACATGTTATGACGTGCTCTCTTAACGTGCTGGGTTTGACTAATTTTGAGCCACGTGCTTATCCGTACCAGCGTCTTTGTGTTGTGCCTCTTGTGCAATTAGTCAAACCCAAAGACGTCTCATTTAACTAACGTCTTTGCCGTCTTTGTCTTGGGCTGTGCTCAAATTTTAGCGTGCTAAGTCGGGATGTGCTCGTCTTTGGCACAGCCCAATTTACACCTCTAAAGCGTAGGTCAGTGCACGACTTTCTAAATTTTACTCTACTTTCCGTCTTTGGCGCTTTAGGCGTGTTAAAGAGCACTTTTGGCGCCTCATGGAATTTTAGGCGCCCAATAAGGCGTATAATTTAAGATTATATTCATGATGATCGTTATATCTCTGTTACCTTTTTTTCCTCTGTTTCCTTAAAAAGATAAAATTACAGACGAGATGATGAGAATATATGGAACGTTTATAAATGTGATTGAAGGGATTAGTTGTTATTTCCTAATTTAATGCTAACGTCAAAATGAAGATGGTAAGAAAAGATTCATATGAAACTGCTTGATTTTTATTTCCATATGCAACTGTAAATGACGAAAGTCACGAAACTATAAAAAGAAAATTTGAGATTTATATCTTATTATTAACGTGAATGACGCACATAAAAAGTTATTAATATTAACGTGATTTATGTGATTGATTTTTATTTCCTAAATTTGACCATTGATTGCAGGATTATCCATAGACATTGTTTCTGTCCTAGTACTTTGTTTACGCATAAATTCTTTATATAAAAACAGAGTTTTTTCGAGCGACGTGGTTAATCAGAGCTTCTGGTTAATTCTGGCCCCACCATTCTAAATTTCAGCTAATAGAATTTCTAGAGAATCTTTTGAGCCCACGAAATATTATTTCACATGCAAAAAAATAATTTTCTAAAATTACTAAATCTTATTTAATCTTGAAAAGGTAACAAAATAAATACATACAACTTCAACATTACAAAAAAAAAAACGATTTTAATATATATTTTAAACCAATCACATTTAAGAAAAACATATTTCCTAAAGCAACAAAATCTAATAAAATCTCCTAAAATTACAAAAAAGAAAAATATTCTAACTATGCTAATTAAATATTAAAATTAAAATTCATGGATGTAAATAAATAAACTAGATAAAATCACGATTAATAAAAGATATTAAACCATTCATCACAGGTTAATCAAAAAAATTAAATCAATCATAAAGGTACTTAAAAAATCCAATGTCCAATGTCCGATGTCCGGTTACACTTCTCATAACTATAAAGTTATCTTAATTACAATTCCAAACTAATAATTAAATTAATGCCCATTACAATGGACAATTATAATTAAAAATTTATTATTGCATTTTGAATATAATAAATAAAACATCAAAAAGAGATTAGGGGTGATCAAAAATTTAAATAAAAATGCATAAAGTTTTCGATGCGTACCCGTGGATCGGGAGGTGCTTCTTCTTCCACAAATATAAATAAACGATAATCCTGCACAATAGTTGAAATAGAAAATGGTTAGTAGAAAATCGTGTATGTTTACAACAAAGTATTAAGTAACTCTGGAGAAGAACAAAAAGAAAATAATGAGCATCGATTTCTTTTTCTTAATATTATTCATTCCATAAAAAAACTTCTTAATATTGTTCATTCCATAAATAAATAAATAAAAGAATTTCTATTCGTAATGATGGTCGTTGTATTTTTTAGAGTGAAAATATTGCAACAAGTAAAAATGTTATCTTTTTTTTGATAAGTTAACAAGTAAATATGGAGATATCCAAAAATATCTAAATTTAAGGATATAAATTTAAAGAATCAAAGAATATCCTTAGTATAAACTTAAAGATATAAATAAAGATATTATTTCCAAAATATCGTACTAAGTTTATGAAATTTCGCTTGGTGAATTCTATATAAAGCGCAGGGACAAAGGAAAGCTTTCATCGTTCTATTTGTGGTTTTTTCTTCTTATCTTTGTTTTATTGTTCTTTAGGTTTGTTGGATTCTTATTTTGGAAAAATTTTGGGCTTTTTTGGAGATGATGGTGTTATATTCTCAATCAATGAATGATTGAACGATTAGATGGAATAATTTGGTGTACTTTTGAGGTAATGAACTTTTGTCTTTCATAATTCAAAGTTTCGTGGATCTATATTTTATTTGGTTTCGTTTTGCAGTTGTTGCTCCTCATTGTCAAACTTGAACAATAAAATTGAATCCGTAGGTTTTATTTTGTTCAGGTGCATAGATAAAGTAATGAACTTCTTTTTCATCGTATGCTTTAAATTTATTTTATTTATTTTTTTTGCTATGATGCAATCTTTGTTTCTACTATTGATGTGATGAACTTTTGTCTTTCGTGCACCGGAGTTTGTTTGCCAAAACAGAAATATGATATTGAGCAACCATTATTTTTTTATTTTTTTTGTTCCTTTTACGGTTGATCTATATTTATAATTTGTTCCTTGAATGAACCTCATAGTCAGGCCTAGAACAATAAGATTGAATCTGAAGGCATAAATGAGGTAATGATTCTCTTTTTGTAAAGTGATCTTTGTTAACTTTATTCATGTGGTACTTATGATTTTATCAAACGAAAATATCAAGTAATGCGCAGTACATGGACGTGATATTAACAAGTTCATTTTTATGGCCTTTTTCGGTTTAATTAGGTTTGGATTTTGTTGATCTAATTTAATCAAAATATTAAATTGTAGATAGATTTTTTTTTGAAAATGTTGTTTCAGGTCAACATAAAGTGGGTTTTGAAGGAACATAGAAGTAGAAGTATAGAAGCAATGTGCTACGGCTGAATTTTCATGCACACATCGATGATTTTCTTCCGTTATGGTTCAGATGAATAGATTGTTCGATTTGTACTTAAGATCGTCTCTCTATTCAATTTTGTGCTCATCATAATCAAAAAATTTTGTTCCTATAAATGACATTTGCAAATCAATCAATTTTCTTAAGGGTTTAATGTAAGCGCTTTTTAGGGTGTTTATTAATTAAAAGGTCTAACAATGCAAAGGAGCATCGCTACGCGTAAGATCACGCAATTGATTCATATCGGTCCACGATTATCGCTATGGATTGCGTCCAATCCTATATTCTGGAAGTTACAGGGTATGTTGCAACTCAAAACATCAAAAGGTTGTTAGTTTAGGTTCTAATATATTTCTATCAAGTTAAATTATTTTGCTCAAATTCCGCTTGATATAGCGGTGCTTCAGAATTGCTGGTACTTCATAAGAAAGAAGGATTTGTACAATTTACCGAGAAGAATGTTGCTAAGATAAACCTCAAGTAAAAGGAGAAGTCGAATATGCGCGATCGACCTAAAAGAACATCAACTCCAGTTCAAAAGGTCTCAAAGGTATTAAAATTTTGCACGAGATTTTATGATTTACAGTATAATAAAGTATGATAATATATGGTAGTTATGCAATTACATGCATTTACATGCAATGCTAGAGTTATTTGCAACTGACTGAGTAAGATATGTATGCCTGTGTAAACTTTGTAAATCTGTTTTTGTGAAAATCATAAATCCAGAGCATAAAATTATCCTTGACCCCACTTTCGTTCCTTGATTTAGTTCAGATTCAGGCCTAACCAAACCAATGCAAGACAGAGTTGTTCATAAGACGTTTCTGGTCATTTGATCGTACCATCTATGAATTGAAAGGGCAGAATGATCAACTCTAATCGTTTGTTAGAATCAATAGGTGTTCAAATCGTTCATTTGAATAAATTGAAACCCTTCTTATTGGATAATCGTGATACTTCCCAAAAATGAAATCCTTGATCAATGGAGGAACAATATCACCGTTTTTATTCAATAAGATACCAAAGTGGATGATTGACTCATTTCATACTAGAAATAATTGCAGGAAAGACTTTGATAACACCGATTCCTATTTCTCAATGATATCCCACGATCGAGACAATTGGTGAATCGTGAAACCATTTCATAGAAGTTCATTGATCTCTTCTTTTTATAAAGCAAATCGACTTCGATTCTTGAATAATCCACATCACTTCTGGTTCGATTGTAACAAATGATTCCCTTTTTATGTGGAAAAGGCCCGTATCAATAATTATGATCTTACGTATGGACAATTCCTCAATATCTTGTTCATTCGCAACAACATTTTTTCTTTGTGCGTCGGTCCAAAAAAACATGTTTTTTTTGGAGAGAGATACTATTTCATCCATCGAGTCACAGGTGTCTAACATATTCATACCTAACGATTTTCCACAAAGTGGTGACGAAAGGTATAACTTGTACAAATCTTTCCATTTTCCAATTCGATTCGATCCTTTCGTTCGTAGAGCTATTTACTCGATCCCAGACATTTCTCGGGAACACCTCTAACGAGAGGGACAAATAGTCAATTTTGAAAGAACTTATTGTCAACCTCTTTCGAGATATGAATCTCTCGATTGAAGGGAAGAACTTGCATCGATATCTCAATTTCAATTCAAACATGGGTTTGATTCACACTCCATGTTTGATAAATATTTACCATCAGAAAAGAGGAAAAAACGGAGTCTTTGTCTAAAGAAATGCGTTGAGAAATGGAAGATGTATAGAACCCTTCAACGAGATAGTGCTTTTTCAAATCTCTCAAAATGGAATGTTACAAACATATATGCCATGGTTCCTTACTTCGACGAGGGTGCAAATATCTAAATTTCACCCTTTTAGATAATTTTTGGACCTATTGCCGATACTAAGTAGCAGTCAAAAATTTGTATCCGTTTTTCATGATATTATATTGATCATGGGATCCTTTTAGATCACATGATTATATCCACTCATGAATAATGGCAAATATTGATTGGGGGTTTATTTGGTCATGAGAGAGGGCCAATATACTTTGATTTATTACTCTTTAGCAAACATAGTCGCTTCTGTCGTATATAATATTAATTTTCATTGATAAATATTTTATTCGTTATTTGTATGATTAACACATTAATCTAATTACCATTACTTATTAAACAAATTCGATTGATTGATACGAATTGATTTTTTGTTACGATAAATGGACGAAACAATGGCTTGTCCAATAGCTGCTTCAGCGGCTGCAATAGCTATAACAAAAATGGAAAAAATGTCTCCTTTTAATTGACGACTATCAAATAAATCAGAAAATGTTACGAAATTCATATTAACTGCATTCAATATAAGCTCAAGACACATAAGTGCTCTAACCATATTTCGACTTGTGATCAATCCATAAATCCCAATAGAAAATAAATAGGCACTCAAAACAAGTTCATGTTCAAGCAGCATTAACCAAACCCTCCTCAATCTGAATTTCTTTAATTTCAATATGAACAACAATTCAACCTTAACTAATTTGGTTGACTCGAATCTAACAAGTACAGAACTAAGGAAGATATTGGTAATAGATTGAACTAAAAGAAAAAATTTACATTTTATACTTGAAAAATATGACCATGGAATTGAAGGAAAATGGATAGGCTAAGCCAGAACAAAATAATTCCTTTTTTTTTTTTCGGTATTTATTACTGACGAGCCATAGCAATTGCACCTATCAAAGAAACTAAAAGAATTATAGAAATAAGCTCAAAAGGAAGAAAAAAATCAGTTGATAAATGAATCCCGATTTGTTGACCTTTATTTATCAAATCTTGCTCCAAAATCTGGTTTGATCTTGTAGTCCAAATAACCCCGTACCATGACGTATCTGGAATAGTAGTTATTAGTGAAACAAAAATACTTGTACAAACCAGTGAAGTTACCCCATCCCCAACAGTCCAAAGACTGAAATCATTGTAATATTCTGAGTCGTTCATGAACATAACAGCGAATATAATTAAGACATTTATGGCTCCCACATAAATAAGGAGTTGTGCAGCAGCTACAAAATGGGAATTCGATGGAATATGAAATAAGGATATACAAACAAGAACCAATCCCAATGAAAAGGCAGAAAAAATAGGATTAGTAAGTAATACCACTCCTAGACCTCCTACTATAAGACCCAATCCCAAAAAAACTAAAAGAAAATCATGTATTGGTCCAGTTAAATCCATTATATGTAAAATAAGAGATAAATAAGTCGAAATGTTTCATAATCTTATTGACTAGACCAGAAAAAGAAAGTTACCCTATTTTTATGATAAGTTACTTATTTAATTTAATCCTATACGGGGTGTGGGTTGATGTAGATAGATTAATTTATTCCATTTCTCTATCCGATTGCTTATATATCGAAATTCTCGCGAATATAGTTCATTCTTTTTTATCCAAAGTAAGCCGTGATTCTCGCGAATCACCAATCAATAAGAGCGCTTTTTTTTTTAGTTATTAACCGAACAAAATAAAAGAAGCTCCGCTCCTTTAGATGAAAACGGAATCTTAGTAATCGGTAATAGTTCTTGAACCAAGGAGTTTACCCGTGGCTTTTTTTATTTGAGTAGAATTAATAATGGTTCGAATCGTGTAATCTCCAATTACTGTCATTGGTAACCGACCCAAAGCAATTTGATTATAATTCAATTCGTGACGATCATATGTAGAAAGTTCATATTCTTCAGTCATTGATAAACAGTTTGTTGGACAATATTCGACGCAGTTCCCACAAAAATACAGATTCCAAAATCAATACTATAGTTAAGCAATCGCTTTTTTCGAATATCCGTTTCCAATTTCCAATCAACTACGGGCAGATCTATAGGGCATACACGAACACATACTTCACAAGCAATGCATTTATCAAATTCAAAGTGGATTCGACCGCGGAAACGCTCTGATGTGATCAATTTTTCATAAGGATATTGAATAGTTACGGGTAAACGATTCGTGTGGGATAAGGTAATCATGAAACTTTGACCAATATATCTTGCAGCTCTTACTGTTTGTTGACCATAATTAATGAACCCAGTTACCATAGGGAGCATATCGTGAATATCTATGAATAATTTTAAGTTTCTTTCTCTTGTTTGAGAGAAGTTTTAAATCGAGAATAGAATATCGTATGCCCTTAGAGTGAAAAGAGTTGGAAAGAAGTTGTCAATAATAGATTCCCTAGAGAAATAGGTAAAAGAAACTTCCACCCAAGATTTAATAGTTGATCCATTCTCATCCTAGGTAAAGTCCATCTTGTTGTAATAGGAATGAACAGGAACAAATAAGCTTTAGCTAATGTAATAAAAATACCAATTGTCATTCCAAAAACTCCACCCACTTCATAAATTTCGAAATGAGGAAGAAATATGTACGGAAGAGAAAGATTCCAACCCCCTAAATAAAGAACTGTTACAAATAATGAAGAAACTAGTAGATTTAGATAGGAAGCAACATAAAATAAACCAAATTTTATACCTGAATATTCGGTTTGATAACCTGCTACTAATTCTTCTTCGGCTTCTGGTAAATCAAAGGGTAACCTCTCACATTCTGCTAGGGAAGAAATTACAAAAACTGCAAAACCTATAGGTTGACGCCACAGATTCCACCCCCAAAAACCATATTTTGACTGCGCCTCAACTATATCAACTGTACTTGAACTGTTAGATAATTATAGTAGGTGATAACATCACTGCTTCCATCGCTATTGCAGAACCGTACATGATACTTCAGCCTCATACGGCTCCTCGATGGCCTTAACGAAATCTAAGGACTGGTTCGGTATTATCTCGATATGTGTTAGATAGAATCAAGATGTATCGAAGAGTCACAAATTAAACCAATGCAATTCCGTCTGCTATAATAGAAAAAAGGGTGCTTCCGAATTGATCTTATCCTTTATAATTTAAGTTTGTCTTTATTCAGTAATAACTTAATCCTTGAATAAAATACTCGTTGTCTAAGTAGGTATTTCAACCTATTTATTTCGTTCCTATTCTTCTTTCTAAGAAAAGTAAAAGTGGGCTCAAAAAAAAAAGGATTACTTCGTTCCTGATAATTATTTATTTCACCTGTGGATAGGACCATACTCGGGATCGGGATCGTGGGGAAGTACTACTTTATCGTTTCTACCAACTTAAAGCCCCATTATGATTCCGTTTATGCAGAAATACCTTTTTTGGTAACTTACATTATCTCTGTTACTAATCCTTTGTGTATTTTGGTGTTCCTAACCGTCCACTCATTTTTGCTCGATCCCCGGTATGGTAATACATACAATATAATAGAATAGTTAAAACAAAACTCTAGCCAGTTGATCTTTTCTACCCGCTTCAAACCGTGATGACTAATCAACCAACCTTGGGGTAATTTTCTCTTTTTTTTTGCTTAACTCTTGTACATAGGGAATGAGTCTCAACCTTTTTACTGCTAATTTAGAAGCTGTTTTGTTTCACTCATATAACTATCTGGTTTAGGTCATCACCCCGAATGACGAATAAAAAAACGAGGATCTCTATTCACTCCATTCAACTTCTTTCCTAGAAAAAAATTAGGTAAAAGTTCATGCCCCAACGAATCGCACGTAGAGATATTGATAACACACATGGAGTTAATGGTATTTCATAACTAATCGATTGAGCAGCAGCTCGTAGACCACCCAAAAAGAATATTTATTATTTGACCCATATCCTGACATAAGAAGTCCAATAGGAGCAATACTTGAAATAGAAATCCATAAAAAAACACCTATACTGAGATCAGCTAAAACAAGACGATATCCAAAAGGAATTACTGAATAACTTAGTAAAATGGATATGACTGCTATAGATGGTCCAAGACTGAATAAAAAGAATATCCCCTCTAGATGGGAGAAGATCCTCTTTAAAAAGTAATTTTGTCCCGTCTGCTAGAGCTTGAAGAATTCCCAAAGGACCGCGTATTCGGGTCCAATACGTTGTTGTACCCCATGCAGATATTTTTCTTTCTAACCACACAATAACTAGTATTCCTATCGTGATTCCCAATACAGGAGTAAAAATAGGGACAAGCAACCATATAAGACCATAGACCCCCTTTAAGGATTCCAATCTGAAAAAAGAATTGATAGCCTGTAATTCTGTCGTATCAATTATCATATTAACGATCAACTTCTCCCATAATGATATCTATACTACCTAGTATCGTCATAATATCCGCCAATTTCATTCTTTTAACTAACGAGGAAGAATTTGCAAATTGATAAAACCCGGAGGACCAATTTTCCATCTCCAAGGAAAAGCACTATGATCCCCTATCGAAAAATCCCCAATTCTCCCTTTTGGGGGCTTCTACTCTCACATAAAGTTCTTGTTTTGACAATTCAAAAGTAGGAGAGGTTTTTTTACTAATAAATCTATAGTCAAAATCATTCCAGTCGGGATCCCTCGCTTTATCAAAGCGTCGGGCTTCTAAATTTTCATAGGGCCCTCCCGGAATTCCTTCCAAAGCTTGTTGAATAATTTTTATGGATTCTGTCATTTTACCGATTCGGACTAAGTAACGGGCTAATGAATCCCCTTCTTTTTTCCATCGTATAACCATTCATCAACAGAAGCCGCTTCCCAGATCGGGTAAAAATGCAACCCGATAGCTGCAGAAGTAGGAATAATGGCACCAGAGATGATATTGTTTCCATAAAGTAGAGACCCAGAAACAGGTTCACGAATACCATCAATATCTACTGGAGGAGGAGCAATGAAGGCGATAATAAATACGAAGTTGCAATCAATAAGGTTGGGATCATCAAAACACCAAACCACCCAATATAAAGGCGGTTTTCTGTCTTGGTTATCCCGATTCTGAAGCGACCCCATAGGCTTTCACTTTCGCGTCTCTCTAAAATTGCAGTCATGGTAAAATCTTGGTTTATTCAATTATCGGGGACTCCCAAGCACACAAACTATCTATAATTGATAATTGAAGGCTTGTTATCTAACAAGTATAACATGACTTATATGCCCATGTCAACCAATATAAGATTCATATCCATACGGATAAACTCATTATAATGCTTGGTGATTGAAGAAACTAAAGTAAAAAAAGAGAGATCCATTTCATTTTTATTTTCCATCGAATATTTTGGGTTGCCGGGACTCGAACCGGAACTAGTCGGATGGAGTAGAGAATTCCCTTGTTGAAATAGGAGAAAAATCCTCCCCAAACCGTGCTTACATTTTTAATTGCACACGGCTTTCCTTATGTATACATCTAAGACTCGGTTCCCTAGACAGATTCTAAGAAAGTTAAATACTAATTAAGTTGATTCAATTACAACTGCATATGCAGTTGTAATTGAAATGAATGAAAACCTTTTTTCGTCCTTTTGGTTTGGGATCAGTTCAATTTAAACGATCTCCTAACCAATTATGAATGATTGGCTAGGTCATTGACACGAAAAATATCTAAATACCAAATCTTTTCTCTATAGAACTTAGGAAGAAGAAGCAACCCGGAAAATCAAAGGGAGAACTTGTTCTTCCTCCGTAAAGAATTCTTCCAACAATTCCAGAACCTAATCTTTTCAAAAAGCACGTCTGATACTTTTGTGTTTACGAGCCAAAGTTCTAGCGCACGAAAGTCGAAGTATATACTTTATTTGATACAAACTCTTTTTTTTTGAAGATCCGCTGTAATAACGAGAAAGATTTCTGCATATACGCCCAAATCTATCGAGAATATCGAATCGATAAATCGGCCCAAGCCTAAATGGATTTCTTCTGTGTAATACTAATGGATAGGGCCTCATTGGTAAGTGCTACAAGATCTCGTGCATTGGAGCCCATGGTTATGGCCCCGAATCCATTAGTATGGAACATTTTCTTTTCCAAGTGAAATCCCTAGTATATGAAAGAGTGAAAAAGTGCTTTCGTTGTTGTGGAATAAGAAGCCTCCGTATCTTAATGCATGTATTTAATTTATTCGGAGCTATTAGAGCGGGATCCACTTTTTGGGGAATATGAGTCGAAGCAATAACAAGGATATTTCTAGTGGAGCATCTTTCACAATCCCTGGAGAGATAGTTCACTAATAGACCGAGGGATAAGTAATTCGACTCATTCACATACAGATCATGAATGTTTGGAATCCATATTATGCAAGGAGACATTGCTTTTGCTAATTCGAATTGAAGGGTGATATCAAATCGGTCTTTTTTCGGCGTCATATACATAGTTAGCGCATTCGTCATAGTTAGCAGCTCTGTATCAAGGTCATCATCGATATCGTCACTAGCATCAATCTCGATATTGTCACTACCATCAATATCATCAATAAGATAACCTTTAGGCTTGTCATCCAGGAACTTGTTCGGAAATACCGTAATGAAAGGAACATAAGAGTTTGTCGCTAGGTATTTGACCAAATAGGATCGTCCAGTTCCTATAGAACCTATCACTAAAATACCCCTAGACGGGGATAGGGCTAAGCGGAGCGAAAAGGGTTTTCCATGAGATGGGAAATGAAAACTATTAGCCCCACACGAGGTTTGTGAATAAGTGATTGTCTGATAATGAGCAAGGAATATCCGTCTTTCTGCTAAACAGGATCTATTGAACTCATAATTCATTAGATATTTTTTATGAATGTCAACTAAGTATCGTAAGTAAATTGATCCCGGTTGTTCAACCATTTGATAACCAGAGTCATTCTTTGATAAATGATCACTATGAGTCAGACTCAATAGAATTTGATCAATCCTTTTTTTTGTCGTTAAGGTGGAGAACTGAACCAAGAATTCTCTTTCTTCATCATCAATCGAATCACTGTTCGCGACCCAGGATTCTATTTTATCATCAATCCAATCAACGTTCACGTTTTTTCTTTTTCTTATCAATGAATAGATCTCTTTACTTGTACGACTTAGATATCTCGTATTTCTCGAAAAAGTGATTCGATTGATGGGATTTGGTATGATACTTATGATATCGATGAGATTGATATTCAAATATTTCTTCTTAGAACGTATTGATTTGACCCCATAAGTGGGACTACCACCCAATAGCATGTTGCCACCAGAAGCAGAACCCCGTATTTCTTCTAGAGAATCTCCTAATTGTTCCAGAGCAACTAGAAAGAGATTCTTTAACCAGAAAGAGTTCAGTTCAGATGTAGGATACCTATCCAGAAGTTTTCGCAACTCAATCATGTATGATGGAATCATCAAAGATTTGATCTTTTCGAACTCTGTCTGTAACTCACTAGAGGCCCGGGAAACAAAGAGAAGATGTGTACGAACGAGATATC
Organism: Papaver armeniacum; assembly: GCA_023531295.1. Classification (NCBI taxonomy): domain Eukaryota; kingdom Viridiplantae; phylum Streptophyta; class Magnoliopsida; order Ranunculales; family Papaveraceae; genus Papaver; species Papaver armeniacum. The sequence continues at coordinate 33,487 of JAJJWW010012486.1, forward strand.
CAGCAACAAGAAGAAGCAAAAGGATTGAATAGAGGAACTCCCGAGCATTTGGTGATCTCAGATGTATCCATATCAATGGAACGGGTGACTCATTATTTCGATGAATCATTTCTTCGGACAGAAGAAGATTATGTAAACACTTACTCGAAATCTCACTTATCGGATTCCATTGTGGAAGAATCGCCCACAATTTTTTCTGAGGAATTGGCCATGATGTATCTGATCCATGCATAATATCATGAAAAACGGATACAAATTTTTGACTGCTACTTAGTATCGGCAATAGGTCTGAAAAAGTATCTAAAAGGGTGAAATTTAGATATTTGCACCCTGCCGAAGTAAGGAACCATGGCATATATGTTTGTAACAGATTCCATTTTGAGAGATTTGAAAAAGCACTATCTCGTTGAAGGGTTCTATACATCTGCCATTTCTCAACGCATTTCTTTAGACAAAGACTCCGTTTTTTCCTCTTTTCGGATGGTAAATATTTATCAGAACATGGAGTGTGAATCAAACCCATGTTTGAATTGAAATTGAGATACTGATGCAAGTTCTTCCCTTCTGAATCAGAGAGATTCATATCTGAAAGAGGTTGACAATAAGTTCTTTCAAAATTGACTATTTGTCCCTCTGTTAGAGGTGTTCCAGAAATGTCTGGGATCGAGTAAATAGCTCTACGAACGAAAGGATCGAATCGAATTGGAAAATGGAAAGATTTGTACAAGTTATACCTTTCGTCACCACTTTGTGGAAAATCGTTAGGTATGAATATGTTAGACACCTGTGACTCGATGGATGAAATAGTATCTCTCTCCAAAAAAACATGTTTTTTTGGACCGACGCACAAAGAAAAAATGTTGTTGCGAATGAACAAGATATTGAGGAATTGTCCATACGTAAGATCATAATTATTGATACGGGCCTTTTCCACATAAAAAGGGAATCTTTTGTTACAATCGAACCAGAAGTGATGTGGATTATTCAAGAATCGAAGTCGATTTGCTTTATAAAAAGAAGAGATCAATGAACTTCTATGAAATGGTTTCACGGGATTCAGCCAATTGTCTCGATCGTGGGATATCATTGAGAAATAGGAATCGGTGTTATCAAAGTCTTTCCTGCAATTATTTCTAGTATGAAATGAGTCAATCATCCACTTTGGTATCTTATTGAATAAAAACGGTGATATTGTTCCTCCATTGATCAAGAATTTCGATTTTTGGGAAGTATCACGATTATCCAATAAGAAGGGTTTCAATTTATTCAAATGAACGATTTGAACACCTATTGATTCTAACAACTGATTGCAGAGTTGATCATTCGGCCCTTTCAATTCATAGATGTGGATCTCGGACCTATGAATGGGGATATTCCCGATACTCACAAAGAAAAAAGGAAGTGACTTAGACAAAAAGAGAAGTGACTTGGACAAAAAGAGAAGTGACTTGGACAAATCTTGTTTGTCGATAACCTCGGACCAATCAATCGAATATTGATTAATACGTAATCGACCGAACACTACTTGAAAACGGCTCCTCTGCTCAGAAACAAAATGTTCCAAATGTTCCTGGAAATTCTTGCTCCCGTTGGGCCATTTGTATCTATATGCATTAGGATCCCGATTCATGGATCTCTCGGTTCGAGAAATAAGAGGATCGAACCATTTCTTCTGACTCTTTTTCAAATTCGATAAATGTTGGTTGATCGTATATTTCATTATAGTTCTATGATTCAGCGTATCATTTCCTATTTGATCCCTTTGAATTCCATAAAAGAATCGATTCGATACATTTCTTATGTACCCATAGGTGCTATATTGGATTTTAATCAGATTTCGGATCAATCTATATTGATTGACTGCCTCCATTATGTTGTTGCTAGCAAATACCACTCTTTTTGGTTTTGGATCTTCCAAGTCATTCCCGCAGGAGATCCGGACCGATTTTTTTCTGATCCTTCGATAAAAAGATTCATTCTCTTCATCAAAAATAGGAGGTAGAACCAAGAAAGATTTATTTTTCGATTCATCCCTGGAGTTGAATACCTCATTCAATAATTTTTTTTTATCCAACCCGTAGGAATCAATAGAAAAGGAAAATCCCTTATGATACACCAGATCTGGCTCGGTTATTGATAGAGTGAATAGATCTGCCATTTCTTGAAATCTCTCTTCTGATTCAAAATCGCGGTGTAACGTGTACCCCCCCCCTGTTTCGGTCATGGAATAGATGAAATAAAAAAAAATGGATTTTGGTTCAAGAATGAAATTTTATTGGAACTGTCCATATCCGGTTCATCCTTCGGAACCATATCACATCCCGGATCTGATGAAATAGGATGAATTGAGACGGTATTTTGTAAATACGTAATTATCTTGAATATATCAACCATTTCTTTATTTTCCGATCGTCTGGAAGGGACAAAAGAAACATCTTGTTCTTTCTTCAACAATTTATGATCTCTAGTGGACCTCTCAGTAGGATTCGAACCCAGATGAAGTTCTGACCATCTGTCAGAGAAAAAGGAACGAATTGATTTTGTAGAATTCCCAAGAATTGCTTCGATTTCTTCCGGAAGCAGATGATTATTCATCTGCTTCTCACGTTCCGTGAATAGCCGGGACATTGAGGAATATCCAGAAAGGCATTTCGGGAATCGGTCTGATTTTCTCTCTGTTCGTTCCGTTTGAAGAAAGGAAGGATCCCAAAGAATCGATCTTTCTTTTTGTTGTTGAATCTCTCTTTGATTGATCAATGTGTGATATTCCGAATCCTCATTACTAATCGAATCGAAAGGGTCTCTGGATTGATCAGAAGATCCTTTCAATTGGCTAGAATTCGTTACTTGAACGAAAATAGATCTTGTGGAATCATATTGAATATTTGACGATACATTCCGTACCTTGCTAAAAAACCGATCCTTGCTTACCAACCACACATTGTCTAACCAAATCCAACTCTCTCTCGATACGTTCCTCAAAAAATCCGACTCGTGCAGATTCTTTCCCCAACTAATGAAGATATCTTGGCGGAATTGCCACATATGAAATTGAGCACAATTTTGCAAAGAAATACCCCACTTGTTTCTCGAGAAGAGATGGGAAACATGTTCAATCTCATTTGATTGAATAGTTGACTCAGCTCCTTGTTGTTTGAAGAAACCCTCCACTTCAATTGGTCTTTTTTCACGAAAAGCAGACATGAGATAACAAATCCAGTGTTTCACTAAGATTTCGAATAGCTGTCCCGAATTCAAGTTGATTATGTTTCGCTTCTTTCTCAGAGAAAGACGATCAAACAATTCCCAATCATGGTCCTTGCGGATCGAATCATCCGTATAGGATACAAAAAGAAACTCCAGATATTTGATATCTTTCTCTTTAAATGAGATCTCAATTCCAGCTACGGTTTCCTTAGATATCTTACAACTAGAATTCCACCTTTTTCCGATCCGGTTCCTCCACCACCGCGAACCCCAGTTAGAGTCAGGCATTATACACTTTTTCGTTATTGGGAGAACCCAAGTACTCTCTTTCGGATCCATGAAACAACTCTCAGAGATCTTTTTCCCTTTTGGAAGATAGAGGAGCGAAACAATCAACCTATTAATATTGGAAGACCAAAAAGATTCTTCCGATGTATCATTTCTGGGTCCAATGGAATTCATAGGTATAGGAAGAAGCCCCATCAAATAGAGATTTTTTCTTTCGACCATATTTCGATTGTTAATACGATATATAAGGACCGCTACTACAAGCAGTACTACACCTTTGATCGTGAAATATCGATTGCTTTTTGAACCCTGTGAATCGCGTGAAAGGAGGATACTCCAAATTCGGGGGTCAAAGAGTTTCATAAAACGTTCTTGGTGGAAAAAAATGTGAGTGAAAGATCCCACTGAATCGAATTTGGTCCATGAATCTAAGAAATAGTGAGAATTCTTGATCTCTCTCAATATCTCTCTCAATTCGAAGATCCAGGATTTGAATTGATGTCGTTTCATTGATTCCTGTTTCATTGATTCCTCCTAAAGATTTCATTTCAATTGGAATTTGGTTATTCACGATGTACGATGATCCCTGTTAAGCATCCATGGCTGAATGGTTAAAGCGCCCAACTCATAATTGGCAAATTCGTAGGTTCAATTCCTGCTGGATGCACGCCAATGGGAACGTTCAATAAGTCTATTGGAATTGGCTCTGTATCAATGGAATCTCATCATCCATACATAACGAATTGGTATGGTATATTCATACCATAACATATGAACAGTAAGAACTAGAATTCTTATCAATACTGGAACTCATAGGGAAGAAAATGGATTTATGGATGGAATCAAATATGCAGTATTTACAGACAAAAGTATTCGGTTATTGGGGAACAATCAATATACTTCTAATGTCGAATCAGGATCAACTAGGACAGAAATAAAGCATTGGGTCGAACTCTTCTTTGGTGTCAAGGTAATAGCTATGAATAGTCATCGACTCCCGGGAAAGGGTAGAAGAATGGGACCTATGGGACATACAATGCATTACAAACGTATGATCATTACGCTTCAACCGGGTTATTCTATTCCACCTCTTAGAAAGAAAAGAACTTAAAAAAAAAATACTTAATAACACGGCGATACATTTATACAAAACTTCTACTCCGAGCACACGCAATGGGGCCGTAGACAGTCAAGTGAAATCCAATTCACGAAATAATTTGATCTCTGGACAGCGTCATTGTGGTAAAGGTCGTAATGCCAGAGGCATCATTACCGCAAGGCATAGAGGGGGAGGTCATAAGCGTCTATACCGTAAAATAGATTTTCGACGGAATGAAAAAGACATATCTGGTAGAATCGTAACCATAGAATACGACCCCAACCGAAATGCATACATTTGTCTCATACACTATGGGGATGGTGAGAAGAGATATATTTTACATCCCAGAGGGGCTATAATTGGAGATACCATTGTTTCTGGTACAGAAGTTCCTATCTCAATGGGAAATGCCCTACCTTTGAGTGCGGTTTGAACCATTGATTTACGTAATTGGAAGTAACCAATTAGGTTTACGACGAAACCTAGAAATCAATCACTGATCCAATTTGAGTACCTCTACGGGATAGACCTCAACAGAAAACTGAAGAGTAACGGCAGCAAGTGATTGAGTTCAGTAGTTCCTCATATAAAATTATTGACTCTAGAGATATGGTAATATGGAGAAGACAAAATTGTTTGAAGCACCGACAGAACCGGAAGCGCCCCTTGTTTCAAAGAGAGGAGGACGGGTTATTCACATTTCATTTGATGGTCAGAGGCGAATTGAAAGCTAAGCAGTGGTAATTCTACCCCCCGGGGAAAAATAGAGATGTCTCCTACGTTACCCGTAATATGTGGAAGTATCGACGTAATTTCATAGAGTCATTCGGTCTGAATGCTACATGAAGAACATAAGACTTGCTAATTGTTTCTCAAACATTGCCAACATTTTTCTTTATTCTTCTTCTTCTGAACTTATCAAACAATCACCTTAATATGCAAATCAATGGAAATGCACTCTTAATCTAACATTTGTGATGAAACAGGTTAAGAATGTTGAATAAAGATAGCATTTTGAAGAACATTGAATTTGTACCTGAAGTTCTACAATCACCGTTTATGTTCGCCTAGGCGGCTAGGCGCTAGGCGACGGGCTTGGCGCCTCGCCCCGCCTAGCGCCGAACACAACATAGCCCACTATTTGATGATGTAAGCTAAACACCCCAATAGAAAAGATATGGGAGACGATCATATTCTTTATATAAAAACAGAGTTTTTTCGAGCGACGTGGTTAATCAGAGCTTCTGGTTAATTCTGGCCCCACCATTCTAAATTTCAGCTAATAGAATTTCTAGAGAATCTTTTGAGCCCACGAAATATTATTTCACATGCAAAAAAATAATTTCCTAAAATTACTAAATCTTATTTAATCTTGAAAAGGTAACAAAATAAATACATACAACTTCAACATTACAAAAAAAAAACGATTTTAATATATATTTTAAACCAATCACATTTAAGAAAAATATATTGCCTAAAGCAACAAAATCTAATAAAATCTCCTAAAATTACAAAAAAGAAAAATATTCTAACTATGCTAATTAAATATTAAAATTAAAATTCATGGATGTAAATAAATAAACTAGATAAAATCACGATTAATAAAAGATATTAAACCATTCATCACATGTTAATCAAAAAAATTAAATCAATCATAAAGGTACTTAAAAAATCCAATGTCCAATGTCCGGTTACACTTCTCATAACTATAAAGTTATCTTAATTACAATTCCAAACTAATAATTAAATTAATGCCCATTACAATGGACAATTATAATTAAAAATTTATTATTGCATTTTGAATATAATAAATAAAACATCAAAAAGAGATTAGGGGTGATCAAAAATTTAAATAAAAATGCATAAAGTTTTCGATGCGTACCCGTGGATCGGGAGGTGCTTCTTCTTCCACAAATATAAATAAACGATAATCCTGCACAATAGTTGAAATAGAAAATGGTTAGTAGAAAATCGTGTATGTTTACAACAAAGTATTAAGTAACTCTGGAGAAGAACAAAAAAGAAAATAATGAGCATCGATTTCTTTTTTCTTAATATTATTCATTCCATAAAAAAAACTTCTTAATATTGTTCATTCCATAAATAAATAAATAAAAGAATTTCTATTCGTAATGATGGTCGTTGTATTTTTTTAGAGTGAAAATATTGCAACAAGTAAAAATGTTATCTTTTTTTTGATAAGTTAACAAGTAAATATGGAGATATCCAAAAATATCTAAATTTAAGGATATAAATTTAAAGAATCAAAGAATATCCTTAGTATAAATTTAAAGATATAAAATGATATTATTTCCAAAATATCGTACTAAGTTTATGAAATTTCTGCTTGGTCGAATTCTATATAAAGCGCCGGGTGACCGGTTGTCAATGACACAAATATAAATTACACTTTCTTACTACTCAAAATATAAATATAGCAAGGGCAAGAAAGGATCGATCCCAGGAGAGGTCTAGGTTGTCAAATTGTTATGGTTTCCTATATAAAACACCGAGGGTTTTGTGAATGTGTAAATAAAAATAAAATAAAAACAAAACAATAAAAAGTAAACCTAAAATCAAGGATGTGAAATATTGGATAAAGGTTTCATCTTCAATTGTAAACAAGTTTATGAATATATGAATAGAATTCGTATTTAATCTCACTATCATCAAAAGCCATAGAATACCTTATTGCAAGAATACTCCGTAATTTCCAAAGTTATCAACACACACATTAGGGTCATGCGTATGTGAAATCTACCTAAAGAATAACCTAACGCCTTGCGCTAATCAAGTTCAATTCTAGGAGCATTAAGTTTCAGAAATAGGCTAATCAATGCAATTGTAATACATTGCGCAAACAATTCGGACAAAGGTCAATTTCTACATATGACTACGAGGATGTATCACTACAACCTAGAATCATATCATGCTACTCGTATTCAAGGTTATCGCTCGATGAAAACCCTAAAATAGCTATAGATATGGATGTGAGTTCAATCAATTCTAGACTCGACTAACAAACATTCAATCATATTGCAATCCATCAATCATGCAATTATTATAACCCGTAGAAAGTGAACGATAATATTGAGAGAAAACTAATTCATAAAAATCATAACTTGGTTGCAAAATCCAACTACGTCTTCAACCAATAATAAAAACTTAGTTACTCATGGCATAGGAGTTCATAGCAAGAAGAAGGAGAAAACCTATCATGTTTCTAAACCCTAGACAACAAGTAGAAGTCTCCCTAATGGAGATATCTCTAGGTTTAAAGAAAAAGTTCTATTTATATGCCTCTCCCAAAGGATACCCAAAAGTAGGTCAAGTCTTCTCCAAACCCGTCTCAAATTCGTCCACCAAGCCCATGCGTGAAGATAGGTCTCTCGGAAATTTTGGGTTAAAAAAAGCGGGTCGCCGGATTCTTTGACGTCATCGCCGGAATCCGGTCACCGTCCTTAGAATCCGCCACAGGAAAAATATCTCGTGCCACCTTTGTCATCGGTACTATCACCAGGCAATACTACACTTCCAAGTAGCTCCGCTTTGCTCTCTGCATGATCCACACATTCACAAAAACCATTTTAGCCAATTCCCATTTCTTGCGAAAACGCACCTAAAAGCGTGACTCGTAGCTCATATGTCCGGCCATTAATTCTTGCATCCGACTCATACCCCCCTCGCGATTCACTGAAACATTGCCATGCCACTTAGGTTCCAAAATCCGATAACCGGAACTATGCTCACCGCTTACCAATTTCGCTCCGTTTGCACTTTGCTGCCGGCAGCTGACTTCAAAACCATTCCCGGCCGCAAAATCCAGTCCACTCCTTCCTAGCCATTCTATCAATTCATAGCTCTGCGTTTCCAGCATTAGAACTGCCACCTCCCATTCCTTGCTTGGCCTGTTTCATCTCCACCGTTTGCACACTTCATTACCTCGAGGCCACTTCAAGCCATAGTTGCACTCCCCCGCAATCCCATTATCTCACACTTCTTTTTGCCGCCTGAGACTGGTCCATGTCCCCCAATACTGGAAACTTTGACATCAACCTCGCCTACTCGCACTGCACTGAGTTGCCACAATTGAACAAACATCAACACCATCAACTGCGTCGAGCTCGCAACCCGTATCTCCAAAACTTGATTCAGCCCGCAACACTTTATCTCGGACCCATCTGCGTACCATAACCATCCTAGCTCAAGCCCATGACTCCATGCTCGCACATCAGTTGCCACACAACCACTCGAGCACCAACCCATAATTGCAACTACTTCACTTGATTCGGCTCAAATGCTTCTTGCACTGTTTGCAATCTCCCATTTTTTCCAAGCCTCCGACTGCAACATACTAGCTTTCTCTTGCTTCTGCTCCAAACTAATCCCAGTCCGTCCAGCACCACTAAACACCAGAGCCAGCTAAGCTTCACTCCAGCTGCTATTCATTCCCAGTTGCTTCCACTGCAATCTCAAATCCAGACCTTTCCTCCTACTTCATACCGCATAATCACCACCAATCTTGCCAAGACCCCGTAACCTTGACTCGCACTAGTTCCTTCATACAAAGACCACTCGCAACTCGCTCTAGTTCAAACACAAGCTTAAACCATTAGCCATCATGAGTAAGCCGCAACATCTCTCGTGTAACACCATTCCATCCTCACGAGCACATCCGTCAAGCTCCATCGACAAACAAACTAAAGCCAGCTCAACTCCTCTCCATCTCTTCTTTGTTTCGACACCATTAGCCATTTTCTAGCCTTCATTCTCGCCAGTCGCCAAAGATTCATGCCTCTCGCCAAGCTACGAAGAACGTTACAACTCAATCATTTGCTGAATACGCTTCTTCTCCATTCCCTTCGTCACTACCCGAAGAACCATCACTCTCCATGGCAGTTCACACAACTCCAAAATGGCATGTTGCCATCATTCCCCGCCACAAACTTCCATCAAATAATCGGCCTTTCTCGAGCTTAACTCTACTCAACCTCGACTCATCGTTAATATTGCCATTAATGGCAAACATTCCTTCATACACAATCGATAACCAGGTGGAGCCGAGGTCCAGGCCTTTTACAAGCACATTGTATGCGGATACTAGTAATTCCGTTCTAAGCTTGTCGGGTAACTCTAAAGCTCACTTGCTCCTTCCCCGCATTGCATTTGACATTTAAAACACAAACCCATTCATTCAAATCATTCATCAGTAGCATATAAGCTTACTAATCTCCTTCATTCATCTTCAACAAGTGATGGCAAAGAACTCAAGTCTTCTCCCCGGATTTCTTGGTTGAACTAAACCTTAACTTCCACAATTTCAATACCCTGAGCTTTGTATCCTTCTTATACTTGAATTCTGTCCAAACCCATCTTTCCTTTGCCTCTTAAATCAATCAAATTCCCTCAAAACATTCCCACAAGATGGAAAGTAACAGCATCAGTTCCCTTAATTTCTGGCACAGAGATACAGCCCGGAAAAACCCCGATCTTGGCTTCAGATGAGACTCTCAAATCCCCCTCTCTATTGTTCTCATTTGAGAACCATTGCCTTAAGTGAATCACTCTCGGAACGACTAGAAATCAAGATCGAAGTTTGTGTCTACAAAGTGTAATCTCGACTAGTTAGTGAATTGGGTTGTTATTAGCACCCACCGGTGTTAGGATAGGGGATGCCCTTCACGATTCCAAAGCCCGCCGGAGCCCGGGGAACCGACGGGCTTAATCATTGATTTTCTCGTAACCTTCTCATACAATGTCGGAATGACCTCATTCCTTCGCCTTTGGTTTTATCCTCTCGTTCTCGTTCAACATGATGAGAAGAAATCCAATATTTGAGCGAGTTCCACTTCTTTTTGCTTTAATAGCTCCAAAACACCTATGAAACTCAAAATCACACATAAGATACATAATTTACACGACAATAGCAAAGCAAGCATAAATACTAGATATAAAATTAGGTGTTTTACAACACCTATCAGATTCCCCCACACTTAGACCTTGCTAGTCCTCGAGCAAATCAAACAAAACTAAAATACAACAACTCCGTGACGTCGAGGCTACGGTTAATTTTAGCATAAATAACAAGCCTTTAAACCCCTAGGTGTCCCTAGTGGACGAGTTATAGTCTCGTGAAGGTTTACTAGAGATATACCTACAAAACCTATATTTCCAACTCCGTCTATTCGTGACAAATCAATGAATGAATCCAAATTGACTACGGGGAGGAGGTACCTTGCAAATTCAATTCAATTATTAGTAAATAAACTCTAATTAGATAGTCGAACAAGCCACAATACTCGGAAACTAACAAACCACAATCACAATGAAAAGATTAAGAAGATGGATATAGATGTAGATGTTGGCGAATATTCACAAGTGTTCGATGTTTCCCATATATCTCAAGGTCACTTTGCTAAGATGAACCTAATCCTATTGATTGAGCTACTTGGTTTGAATCCTACATCAACTCACTGGCATATACAAGGGAACCAAGAGTGACTTTATTCAACCAATATAAAACTTCTCTTTTTTTTTATATGATTGGATCAAACTGGATCCAATTTCTCTTTCTTTTTTTTTTTTAGACGGCATGATTAGATCTTTTGGATCCAAGCGCATGCTTCTTGTCATCAAGTACATGATAGTTGCCTTGGATCCTGCATTCCACGCTTGTTTAGGCGACGGAGACAGGGACTACGTTTCACACATACTGCTATTCCCAAGTGTCTTTTTATTCCGTTTTGGTCTAATTGATCGGTCCTTTTTATTTTCTTTTCATATTTTTTTTTTTTTTTTTTTTTTTTTATTTTTTTTTTTTCTAGTAACTCAATCACTCTATTTCATCCTAGCAGTAATAACACGTCGATGTTTAGTGACCCACCAAAGCACTTAGAGAACAATAGATACATATGGAAAAATAAAAAAAAATAGAATGCGATATGGTGATATTCCGAGATATGGTAACAACTATCATGTTAATTTGTGATTTCTGAGCTATATTCTTCCCTTTTAGTTAATTGGTTCCTCAACTCCCTGCATTCAAAATGGTTCCATCCACTAATGGTGTCATCCTAAAGGCACAAGTTTCTAGATTTCGGAGTTCAAAAAGCACAATTTTTTTCTTGGTTTTTCTATTTTTTTTTTTTTTTTTTTTTTTTTATATGTAAAAAACAAACTAAAACATATAAATGCTCCCCTACACTTAAACTTTACATTGTCCTCAATGTAAAATTGAATCTTCCAAAGAAAGTCCAAGGTGGGAAATTCTTCAAATGATATGCAAAAACAAGAAAATAAAGATAAAAGCAAATGCATAAAAATAAACAGATAAGGATAAAGATACAAAACCGGTGGGTTGCCTCCTACTAAGCGCTTGTTTTAAAGTCGACGGCCCGACTATATCCTTGCAAGATTCATTCCCCATATATCAACAATCTGAAAAGTTGAGGATCCTTCCATAGAACCTGTTTTGCAAACACTAGCTTCACACAAATATTAGTAATATAAAGCAAAAGTGAAGCTATGAACCGATAAAAGCTTCCCCCACACTTATTCTTGTCCACACTTGGAAGTGTATAAAGAATATAGAAATCAGGGACTACCACGGTTTCTTGGTCCAAAACCTGCATAGTATGAGAATCAAGTATCTCTAATGGCGGAAAACGAGAAACAAAGTCATTCAACAATACTCTCGAAGCACATACATTCAAACCAATAAGAGGTAAAGGAGAAGAAATAATAGGCAATGGATTAGATAAACCTTGCACAATCTCTTGTATTACGGAATCCTCTTCATCCTTGAAAAACTCAAGTGAATTATTCACCTCTTGTATATCATGGTCCTCTATCAAACCTTGCAACCATTCTTCGTCCGTTTCTGCCTTAACCATAGTCTCGACATAAACATCATCATTACAATCATATGCAAGCTCAATTGGGTCTTCCACAATATTGGTCATAACCGTCTCATTCTCAACATACTCCTTCTTGTTGTAAGGCACATACTCTTTTGCGGATCCAAATTTTATCATAAGAAACTTTTTTAGAACACTCGAAAATGTATCATCCTCAAGCTCCACCCTTTGAATAGGCTCTTGATCATTATTAAGATCAATGCTTGAGTAATCTACACAAGTGTCGACATATTCCTCTTCGTCTTCATCTTGATCCCAAAAAGACTCCATTGTACACTCCTCGGGGTTGGCACCATGAGTTGGTTCAAACGATGTATTTTCATAATAATCATCATCACTATCATAGTCATCATAACATTGGTCCTCGCTGAATTTAGTGTTGCTAATCTCGAACTCATCCTTTTGAATAGGTGAATGATCATTATTACGATCAAGAGTTGAGTTAACTACACAAATATCAACAAAAGTCCCCGAAGGTTCGACTTTTTCAACATAACTATTCATTTCCTCCTTGTATTCTTCAATGCCTTGTCTTAAAGTGGAAACACCTTTTTGAAGCTCTTGGAGTGTTCCATCCAAATTCTGAATATAGTGTTCCATTTGTTTGTAAAGCTCATTCGACAAAGAAAAAGTAGAATTACTTACTTCAGTATTGTTAGGCCAATTATATTCCCTTTGAATGGGTGGATGATCATAACTACGATCAGAAATTGGGCCAAACATACCATGAGCACATTCGGTCGATGAAATTGGTTCCACGCTTGGTTGTCCACAAACTGACTCCATCTTTGTCCATAAATTGCCGCATCTCATCTACCAAACTAGAGGAAAAATTAATAGGAGTACAACTAGTCTCCCCTCCTTGTGGTTGCTCACTTACATACCCACCGTAAGAAGGTTGGAATGTATGAGAACAACTAAAAGGGTACGTGGAATATTGACCATAACCAAAGGATTGGTTTTGATTGTATTCCCCATAAGGGTGATAGTTTTCATGTTGTTGAGGTTGAAAGCCGTATTGATTGCTCCAATATGCTCCGTCCATAGAAATTGGTACCTGAAACGAGATTCTCAAAACTCGAATAAGAACCAAATAATAAGAAAAAGTAAAACAAAACTAAATACAAAAATAAGAAAACAAAAACAATTAACAACCGTTGCCTCCAAGAATCGGCGCCAAAATTTGACCGGTTGTCAGCCGACACAAATATAAATTACACTTTCTTACTACTCAAAATATAAATATAGCAAGGGCAAGAAAGGATCGATCCCACAAAGAGGTCTAGGTTGTCAAATTGTTATGGTTTCCTATATAAAACACCGAGGGTTTTGTGAATGTGTAAATAAAAATAAAATAAAAACAAAACAATAAAAAGTAAACTCGCAAATCAAGGATGTGAAATATTGGATAAAGGTTTCATCTTCAATTGTAAACAAGTTTATGAATATATGAATAGAATTCGTATTTAATCTCGCTATCATCAAAAGCCATAGAATACCTTATTGCAAGAATACTCCGTAATTTCCAAAGTTATCAACACACACATTAGGGCTGCGTATGTGAAATCTACCTAAAGAATAACCTAACGCCTTGCGCTAATCAAGTTCAATTCCTAGGAGCATTAAGTTTCAGAAATAGGCTAATCAATGCAATTGTAATACGTTGCGCAAACAATTCGGACAAAGGTCAATTTCTACATATGACTACGAGGATGTATCACTACAACCTAGAATCATATCATGCTACTCGTATTCAAGGTTATCGTCGATGAAAACCCTAAAATAGCTAAAGATATGGATGTGAGTTCAATCAATTCTAGACTCGACTAAACAAACATTCAATCATATTGCAATCCATCAATCATGCAATTATTATAACCCGTAGAAAGTGAACGATAATATTGAGAGAAAACTAATTCATAAAAATCATAACTTGGTTGCAAAATCCAACTACGTCTTTAACCAATAATAAAAACTTAGTTACTCATGGCATAGGAGTTCATAGCAAGAAGAAGGAGAAAACCTATCATGTTTCTAAACCCTAGACAACAAGTAGAAGTCTCCCTAATGGAGATATCTCTAGGTTTAAAGAAAAAGTTCTATTTATATGCCTCTCCCAAAAGGATACCCAAAAGTAGGTCAAGTCTTCTCCAAACCCGTCTCAAATTCGTCCACCAAGCCCATGCGTGAATATAGGTCTCTGGAAATTTTGGGTTAAAAACTGGGTCGCCGGATTGCTGACGTCATCGCCGGAATCCGGTCACCGTCGCCGGATTATTATTGCATTTTGAATATAATAAATAAAACATCAAAAAGAGATTAGGGGTGATCAAAAATTTAAATAAAAATGCATAAAGTTTTCGATGCGTACCCGTGGATCGGGAGGTGCTTCTTCTTCCACAAATATAAATAAACGATAATCCTGCACAATAGTTGAAATAGAAAATGGTTAGTAGAAAATCGTGTATGTTTACAACAAAGTATTAAGTAACTCTGGAGAAGAACAAAAAAAGAAAATAATGAGCATCGATTTCTTTTTTCTTAATATTATTCATTCCATAAAAAAAAAATCTTAATATTATTCATTCCATAAATAAATAAATAAAAGAATTTCTATTCGTAATGATGGTCGTTGTATTTTTTTAGAGTGAAAATATTGCAACAAGTAAAAATGTTATCTTTTTTTTTGATAAGTTAACAAGTAAATATGGAGATATCCAAAAATATCTAAATTTAAGGATATAAATTTAAAGAATCAAAGAATATCCTTAGTATAAACTTAAAGATATAAATAAAGATATTATTTCCAAAATATCGTACTAAGTTTATGAAATTTCTGCTTGGTCGAATTCTATATAAAGCGCCGGGACAAAGGAAAGCTTTCATCGTTTACGCTGTGGTTTTTTCTTCTTATACTGTTTTATTGTTCTTTAGGTTTGTTGGATTCTTATTTTGGAAAAATTTTGGGCTTTTTGCAGATGATGGTGTTATATTCTCAATCAATGAATGATTGAACGATTAGATGGAATAATTTGGTGTACTTTTGAGGTAATGAACTTTTGTCTTTCATAATTCAAAGTTTCGTGGATCTATATTTTATTTGGTTTCGTTTTGCAGTTGTTGCTCCTCATTGTCAAACTTGAAAAATAAAATTGAATCCGTAGGTTTTATTTTGTTCAGGTGCATAGATAAAGTAATGAACTTCTTTTTCATCGTATGCTTTAAATTTATTTTATTTATTTTTTTGCTATGATGCAATCTTTGTTTCTACTATTGATGTGATGAACTTTTGTCTTTCGTGCACCGGAGTTTGTTTGCCAAAACAGAAATATGATATTGAGCAACCATTAATTTTTTTTTTTTTTGTTCCTTTTACGGTTGATCTATATTTATAATTTGTTCCTTGAATGAACCTCATAGTCAGGCCTAGAACAATAAGATTGAATCTGAAGGCATAAATGAGGTAATGATTCTCTTTTTGTAAGGTGATCTTTGTTAACTTTATTCATGTGGTACTTATGATTTTATCAAACGAAAATATCAAATAATGCGCAGTACATGGACGTGATATTAACAAGTTCATTTTTATGGCCTTTTTCGGTTTAATTAGGTTTGGATTTTGTTGATCTAATTTAATCAAAATATTAAATTGTAGATAGATTTTTTTTTGAAAATGTTGTTTCAGGTCAACATAAAGTGGGTTTTGAAGGAACATAGAAGTAGAAGTATAGAAGCAATGTGCTACGGCTGAATTTTCATGCACACATCTGATGATTTTCTTGCCGTTATGGTTACAGATGAATAGATTGTTCAATTTGTACTTAAGATCGTCTCTCTATTCAATTTTGTGCTCATCATAATCAAAAAAATTTTGTTCCTATAAATGACATTTGCAGTCAATCAATTTTCTTAAGGGTTTAATGTAAGCAGCTTTTTTAGGGTGTTTATTAATTAAAAGGTCTAATAATGCAAAGGAGCATCGCTACGCGTAAGATCACGCAATTGATTCATATCATTCCCACGATTATCGCTATGGATTGCGTCCAATCCTATATTCTGGAAGTTACAGGGTATGTTGCAACTCAAAACATCAAAAGGTTGTTAGTTTAGGTTCTAATATATTTCTATCAAGTTAAATTATTTTGCTCAAATTCCGCTTGATATAGCGGTGCTTGTAATTCTTTGGTACTTCATAAGAAAGAAGGATTTGTACAATTTTACCGAGAAGAATGTTGCTAAGATAAACCTCAAGTAAAAAGAGAAGTCGAATATGCCGCGATCTGACCTAAAAGAACATCAACTCCAGTTCAAAAGGTCTCAAAGGTATTAAAATTTTGCACGAGATTTTATGATTTACAGTATAATAAAGTATGATAATATATGGTATTATGCAATTACATGCATTTACATGCAATGCTAGAGTTATTTGCAACTGACTGAGTAAGCTATGTATGCCTGTGTAAACTTTGTAATCTGTTTTTGTGAAAATCATAAATCCAGAGCATAAAATTATCCTTGACCCCACTTTCGTTCCTTGATTTAGTTCAGATTCAGGCCTAACCAAACCAATGCAAGACAATTGTTCATAAGATGTTTACAGTCATTTGATCGTACCATTTGTGGGATCAAGGAAGACATTTAGGTACATTTGTATACAAAAGGGAGTTTGAGGTTTTTTTTTCCAGTTATAATAGAATATACATGATGAATATGATGTCGGTACTTTTAACTTGGCAATGGATGCACCAGCTTAAAATGCGCTCTGGATATTACCATTAATGGCCACGGAAATACAATTTTGAATTTAACGGGAAATTGTACAACTGGTGATACTTTTCGATTAAATACTTTATAAGGGTGTTCTTGCTTTGTATGTGATCCATCTTGGTCTTCTAGATGTATCTTAATATTTATATTTGTATTTTTGTTATTATTTGCAAAAGAAAGACTTCATGTAATTTGCCAAAATTGGAACAAACATTTAGTCTTTAAACTTCGTGGTCTTTCTCATTTCAAAATTGGGATACCATATTATTGGTCCAGAAGTGTCAGTGTTGTGGATTTTGCGTTCCTCCGATAAAGGGCCTATTTTCATTTACTTATCTGATAAAATAAAATGCTAATTTTCGTTTCGAGTAGAATTTGATTCATGCCTTTTAAATCCCATATGTACGAACCCATCAACAACAAAAAAAAAGAGATCCCATATGCACAACCTTCCACTTTTTATATATAATTGCAAGGCCGACAACTCTTTGTCAGCTTTGTTCGAGTAGTTCCAGTCACAGGACCCATAAATGTATCAAAAAGCGAAAACTCTAAACTCACCCTGGAAAACCCACCGTGAAATGCACCAAGTGAAACATAAAAAGTAGGCCCCTATGATTCCCTGGGTGGTGGGTCCCAAGTATTTGTTCCACTCGGTGGATCTCACGGTGCAAAAGCACGGTGAATGTAGAACTGTTGATCGAAAAGTCTTAATAGACCGTGAAAAAAATTAAAAGAAAACTGGGGCCCTAAAGTGGTCCCCAGTTAAACTTCTGATTGGCGGGTCCGCCCCTCTGTGAGGGGCGGTTTTTACGTAGTTTTTATTCTAGATCTATATAGAATTTAGAATTGATGTAAATGTATTTATGATCATTTTTGGAATGTAAGATGAATACATCCCATGGGTGACATGTCATGATCAACGCTGACAATAGCGTTTGTTATCTTTTTGTTCATGGGCGATTGGTTAAAGTACCCATTAATACTTTTAGACACCATTAACAGGTTCAATATGGATATTTGGTCAATCACATAGTTGTCTTGGAATACAGATGAACCAATTCATTAAAATGCTAAGATTCATGGTTTTGAAAGTCAACATTATAATACTCATTACTTAGTTATTGAAACAATGATTTACATTTAAGAAAATCCAGGAAAACAATCGTTCCTTAACAAGAAAGAGAAGAATACTTTACGACGAGAAAAAGAATAACGGAATAATGCTAAGATTCATGACTGACAAGAATGCTTTACGACCAACACAAAGAGGAGAAGAATGCTAAGAAGAAGTTTCTTTTCATTGCATTGCCTCCCTTGGAACTTATATTTGTTTTAGCCCTTTTTGGTTTATTTTATTTTTTTTTGCACATCAACTAAGATATTAATTTGTTAATTTTTTATTTGTACAAAGATTATCATACATACTGATTTGTAACGCTTTTCTATAATGGTTTTTATAACAAGCGTCTAATAGTCCATAAACAAGAAACAGACCCGTGCATCGCACGGGTGAAAAACTAGTTAACTCAAAAAATACCAGTGCCAGTGAATATAGGGCAAGAATCCTCACGAGGGACAAGAACAGGCGAGTTCTGTATATATCATTGATTTCACGGTCACACCACCGCGAACTATAGAAACGTGTGAAGATTCATACTGGAACTAATCGAGCAAGGAAAGTTGAACCAATACCTGGAGGGAGGTGAACTACCAAGGGCACCACCGCAAGCTCAACCAGCAATTATCCATCGCATTGAAATTGGACAGAATTCGAGGCAGATAAACTCAATCATCCATTCCACGAAGGACATCAGTAACTTCCATGATAAAGTTTTGAGCCGAGTTTACAAGAGAGATCGCAATTGTGAGGAGATACATCTAGTGACCAAGAGTCGTGCGCTCGAAGAATGGCAGAAACAACAAATTTCCTTCACGACGGAGGATATACCAGCAGGAGTGGGAACAAACTATGACCCTCTGGTAGTCACCATAACTATGCAACCACATCCCAAATGGGAAGAATATGAAGATGAGAAGGTGAATCCTTGGACGATCAACAAAATCTTAGTGGATACTGGAAGTTCGGTTGATATATTGTTCTACCACGCGTTCAGGACAATGGGATACCGCGACTCAGATTTGATCCCTTCCACTTACATAATCTATGGATTCAATAGTGTTGCTTCGAGACCAAAAGGCGAGATTACCTTGATCATTCCCGCCGGAACTTTGGAAACGGTAGTCACTTTCTGTGTCGTGGATGTGGAGTCACCGTATAATACTATTATCTGGAGGCTCTGGATTCATGGGGTTATGTGAGTCGCGTCGACCTTTCACAGGCGAATTCGATTCCCCAAGCCGTTAGGGAATGGAGAAATCATGGGATATTGCATCAACGCGAAAATATGTAATGGAGCGGATGTGTGACAATATGAAGGAAAAGCGAAGTTAAAAGTGAAACGGAGGCAAAATGTGAAAGATGATCATAGGCAGGCAGAGAGGCTGATGATTAACATGATAAGAAAAGGAGAAAAGAACCCAACGACAAGAAAGGGATGTCTGAACGAAATCATAAAACAAAAAGTAAGAGGTCAACCCGAATCGGGAATGACTAACGCGAGAGCAAACTTGCAAAGGGTAAAGGAGAGGTTAAAGAGCGAAAGGACAAAAACGGCATGCGAAGTCAATCAAACACAAAATCTATTCCCCAAGAAGATAAGAGAATCAAGTAAAACAGAAGAATGTGCGTACCATCAGGAGACATGCAACATATCGAAAGAACTGTTTATGAATACCCATGCACAACTTGGATTGCTCAAAACGGGAAAGAAGATTTTATTCAATCTGAAAAGAGAACGGGGTGAAAGCCTAAAAGACCTGGTATCAAGATGGAGGATGCAATGCGACGAGTGCATGAGCCACACAGATAGTGAACACCCTGATAGTCGCGGAAACAAGGGAGAAATCACTAAGCAACTACAAAAAAGTAAGGATGATGCTGGGATAAATAATTAAAGGCGAAGGCGATAAAATATGCTATTATCTGAAACATTAAACACCATGGTGAAATGATATAACAAAGAAGGAAGGCTATGTACCGACTCAAGGACACTCTAATATGAAGCAAGTTCTTTTGATAAGCAGGCGAGAAAGCCAAAGGCGATACAAAAGCTACTCGACAAAATTTCTCGTAAAACCTCAATAGGGGGCAGCAAGATACT
The DNA here is from genome assembly GCA_023531295.1 of Papaver armeniacum. Lineage (NCBI taxonomy): Eukaryota > Viridiplantae > Streptophyta > Magnoliopsida > Ranunculales > Papaveraceae > Papaver > Papaver armeniacum. Next base: position 53,988 of record JAJJWW010012486.1, read on the forward strand.
ATTAAAACCTCTACTTAGGGAGGCTGGAATTACAGTTGTGGCATGTCAACTTAGTTTGCACAAACTGTGCGACTGGAGGACTGCATAGTGTGTAAGAGGCGACCATAAGCCCTAACGCGCGTCATAGCTGGTGATCCTGGGAAAGTTACTTATATTGGGGTGAAAGAAAAGCCCATCCACTTGAGGCCACTGAGAACGAATCACTCAGCGAATAAGTTCTCCGGTATGGGGTGTAAAAGCAGACCAGTGGAGTTAGAAGAAGTCCTGGAATGTGATACACCCGGTCCAAAGAAACTCCACTTAGGGTGTGATCTCGTGCCTATTAAGCCACTTAGGCGGAAAGCATGAGGTTGCGACAACACTGGTCGTTACATAACTGGATGGGAGGAGCCCAACTGAAATGTTTAGGGGTGACTTCCTTGAAAGGGTGATTCAGGGGGGATATAAATGGACGGCACCCTCCACTAGGGAGCTGAATTGTGTCAAAGACGACAATTTACTGGGGCTTTCTACTCATGGGAGTACCTAGGCCTGGTACATTGTTGCAGAATGACATGAGGAGGTAACAATACTAACACAGTTAAGGCGAGATTGATGGCCAATGACTCGCAAGAGCGCATGAAACTGAGATTTAGTCGCCCAAAAGGTGGAAGACCCTACCCAAGGCGACCATAAGTCCTTTAAAGTTCTATGTGGGGGAAGGCAGTAAGACCTTACCTAGGAGGCAGTTAAGACCTATAAAAGTTCACACGAATGCAAGCCATCTAAGGAGCGCGAATGGAAATTTAGGCACAGGGAAGATACACTGGATCAGGAAGGAAACACACTCCTCTCGAGCTAACACTAGTGGAAAATGGGTTTTAAATCACTTCCTGGACTTTTGTAAAACCACTATTGTTGGGCTGTAGTTCAGCATAGTGCCGTGGCTCACAGTGGTTTTACTAAGAAAAAGTACGAAAAAATTGAACTTGTTTTTATCACAGTAGTTTTCTAGGGTGGCATTTTCGTAAAAAAATCTCATCTTGAAGAACCACTGAGAGGGCTAGAGTTTTCTATGGAAAGAGAAAAACAAACAAACCTTATATCTCTATCTCGTCTTCACCCCCTTCCTTCAATTCTCTCTCTCAACTCACTCTCTGATTCTCCTTTTTTTTTTCTGTATTAACCTACTTCTGAATCAAAACTTTTAATATTAGTGTTTTCCTCCTCTTCTCCTAAACCAGTGAAAAAAGAGGCGATGAAGAGCATTAACAACTAAAGACAAAAATTCATCTGCAATGACTTCATCAAAAGATAATTATCATCTCTCTTTATCGTTTTAGTTCAGTCCATTAACTTATCCATCTCGAATTGAAATTTTAGATTATTTTTTTTTTTTATCTTAGTAAACCTAAAAGCTTCGATTTCTTTTTTCTGATTCATTACCACTTTGTGCATTTGTTCATTTGTTATTTATTATTCGTTTGTTTTCTTAGTTTTATTTTATTGATTGTGGGTATTCTCTTTTTATTCAGCCACCAAAGAAGTAGAAAGCTCCAACGCATCTTCAAATCCAATTAAATCTGGAGGTGGAAACTAAAGAAAAGATCAATTTTCATGATTAAATTTATATTGGGTTCTTCTTTTATGTTGAATTTAAGTTTTTTACTTGATAATAAGTTCTTTTTATTAGACTTAATGTTGGTTTAGCAACAACTCATGTTTAGCTTAAGATAATTCCTGATTAGTTTATGATAATCCAGTTTAGTGTAATGTAGATTATTGTATGGTTATTGCTTTAATCATTTATGTAATCTTGTTTTGGTTAAACTAATCTAACTTGAGATGTCCTATGAGCTGTCTAATGTAGCCATGAGCTGTCACTCCAACTCATGATGGAAAGTTTGGAGAGACATGTGGCAAGCATGACTAGGACTCTCTTCTAGACTCACTTCTTTTAAAAGAAAAAATATGTTTTATCCATCAATATAAGGTGAGGAAATAGAAGTAGATCAGAAGTCATGATACCTCAAAGCTATTGCTTTCTATTTCCTTGTTGTGAATCTGTTTTGAGTATATGCTGGATGTAGTGTTCTAAGTTGCATAAAATGCTGATCTAGTGTTGTAAGAACATGTTAATACTAGAGTTATGGTTTATTTCAGTATATGGTTTTCACATAATCATATTTAAGTGTAAAGAATGTTGATTATGAAGCTGAAATTCCAACATTCTACTTCTATTTCGCTAGTTATTTCATGTTCTTCAACTAGGGTATATGCACAATTCTATTTTGGTTAAGATACTTATGGAATTTTTTTGCTCATAGCATGAGATATAATCCGATCTAGGTTGAGCTGATACGTATCAAGATTGTACTGTGTAAGCATATGGTTTGAGTACGGATCATATATTCAAGTCTATATTCTGTTTCAGCGTACTGTTTTCACTATTGGTAGTTAAGATTAAGATTACAGTTCTATAACTGCGCACAAGTGTTGATTATTATTTTACTGATTGATTCATGCTGATGAAGCATCCGTCGATTCTAAACACGCATATTAATACTAAGGAATAACTGGATGAGTTGTGTGTTTACATGTTGCCTGAAGTTGTTTCCACACTCAGTTTGAAAGTCATGTTATGATATTACTAGTAATGGTCTAATTTTCAGTAAGATGATGGTGTGTTAACTGCTAAGACTTAGCATTGACATGTGTGTGCAAAATCATAACGAATGTAAAGACTAAACTGTTCTATGACATGTTTGTACCTGCTATTAAAGAACAAGGCATCCAGGAACAACAAGATAAGTAATTCTACATAAAATTTTCGTGGTGTTGTTGGCAGTAGTGAACTGTGGGTGTTTGATAAATGGAAAGAACTTCCAGACGAGGCTAAAGCTGGTGGCAATGGGGCAGTCTAGTGGCCATGATTTAATGTGTATGTGCATGAACATACATATCTGAGCCATGTGCAATTTCATACTGACTACGGATTTACTCGTTTGTATGGATGTTTTTCAAATGATTGTTGATCATTATTGGCTCACTCTTAGATGATTGGTTGTTTCTTGCTTGTGAGCCAAATATTTTCTAAAAGCATATTTATCTAAGTTATCCCACTAACATGTATTAGTGATAGTTGTTTGGATACCACACTCAAGTTAGTTACCAGACAAGCTTGTATTACTGTTGCATCTATCCTTCTTAAGGATACTTGGGAATCAAAAGGAGTTTTAGCTGCTATTGTTTCTGCAAGGCAGTGTGTAGCATCTTTGGGTAGTGATACTAGTGGGAAAGTCAGACAGCCAGTGGTTTCATGTTCTTCTTTTTCAGATCAAATCAATTCAATTTCAAGTCTCAAAGAACTGTCTTCATGAAGGGAGGATAACAGAATGCATAAGGTAGTTACTGCTTCAATCCAGTGAAGAATATTTCTTTAAGAAAGTTGCTCCTGAAAGGTAGAGGTCTTGCTCCTTTGGTGTTCAACTTATGAAAACAGTGGGAGGCAGTTTAAATGGAAATTTCTTGGCTGTTGAAAGTATTTTTTTCTGGTATCATCGAGTGTTTTGAACCAAAATTTTTCATCATGACCGGAATTGTTTAAGTCACCAAGGATTCACTTGTGCTACAAAATGTTCAAGCTTCCAAGGGATAACAGCCATGATTGTTGTTGGTGTTGAACATACACTTTTAGTTACAAGTGATGGTGAAATGTTTGAATGTGGCCGGGGTCAATGTGAAGCTTAGTTTTGGGTGATCGAGATAATCAACAATTTCCTCAAAAGTTTTCTGTTATCTATGAACAATAGATGGTTCTGATTGCATATGGACGATGCCATTGGATCTGTCTATACCTCAGGGAGTTTGTATACTCACAAGTGAACTATATATATATATATATATATATAGTTAACTAGGTTGAAGGGTGGTGATGAGGATCAGGTACGGATGTCAGGGGAGCTGTAGAAGTCATCGGTGACAGACTGCGTGAGGGTTGCCGTAGATATTGCGTGGAGTCTGATTACACGTCAGAATCATTCACCGTGCTTATGAAGTGAATGCATTTGATTATTTGTTGGAGGCTGAGTATTCTCGAGGACAAGTTAGATGGTAGTTGAGAGAATCAATGCTCAAAGTGCTGAGGATTGGTTAAAACCTAGTGTTATGATGGAGTTGGATTTTTTTGGTTTACAACTCTGTAGCTATTTTGCTGGAGGTTAAATGTTCACAAGGACAATTTGACTGGTGCTTGAGGTAATTTGTTTTTAACTTGTCTATTAGACCCAAAGGTTTAATAGTCAAGTTAAAGACATGTCGTTTTCTTTACGATACAGTTTTGAACTAAGGTATGTCCTTTCATTTCCAGTTCTCAAAGTTAAGATTATGGATGTGTTGTACCTTCCATTGCTCAATTAAGTTCTTTCATTGAGTCATTTCATCCATTGCTCGATTATGGATGTGTTGTACCTTCCATTGCTCGATTAAGTCCTTTCATTGAGTCATTCTCTAACAATATTGAAAAACTTCTCCAAGAAACTACTCTAAAGCGTGAAAAGATTAGTGTTCTTGAGGATATTGTCAAGGAAGACTCAATTAGAGAAAAACGTTTGATCGAGACGCATTCATCAGATCTAAACAGACTTCGTGTCGAAAAAGAGAAACTAGGTGCATCTCTTATTCTAGCCATGAACCGTGCAGATCCTTGGAAAAGGAAAACTCTGTCTTAAGGAGAAATTCTTCTGTACCAACTAATTCTCATGAATTACAGCACATGAAGAGATGTCCTCCGGAAGAAGGTTGTGTCAATAAAAGTTTACATGACTTACAATCTTCTCATATGGATATGAAGCTAAAACAGGTGCCTGTTATTGCTTCTCCTCCACGAACCTGTACATTCTGTGGGAAAAAGAATCACTATGCTATTAATTATTTTGTCAGGAGGAAACAAATCTCTAATCTTGATAATTTGCTTCTCTCTACGATCAATGGAGTAAATAGTCTGTCGATTTCTGCAGTGAATCTCGTACCCACAGAACACCAGAAACCTTATAAAAATGATCTCTTTTCTAGAAATCATCACAGGGTACATGTTCATCCCAATGGTATAAATTCTTGTGCCAATAATGGACACATTCCCTGTGTTTATAAGAATGATTATGGTAAATCTAAGTCTAGAAAATGGATCCCTCTCTATCCTGATCCTCTTGAACCAATCTCAAGAGGTCCCATACTTAGTCCTCAGAGAAAGCCTTCTGACGGATATGTTAAACAAACTGTGTCTCACTTTTATGGGATGAAAGTAAACCGAAGAAAGGCGATAAACACAAAGATCAAGCTGTCATATGATATGTACAACTCATTTCTCAATAGTAAGATTATTTCTCACTCTACCACCTGATTTCAGGTATTCTTTTCCTTGTTTCTAGCTTGAGAGGTGCAAGGATAATAGTTGAGAAATGCTCAAGTATGTTGTATATTATTTTTCTGTTTGTGTTTTTGCACTACCAGACCACAAACATCCGCGTCCTCCTCTTAACTCTGCAAAATCTCAAAAGATTGTGCATCTTGATATGGAGGAAGACACTCAAGGACGTGAGTCAATTTAATAGTTGGTCCTAAAGATATATACTTGAAAGAAAGGATCACAACTCTTGGATTAATGATTATGTTAAGGATTTAACTCGTTTTCGAAACGATTCAAAGGTCGAATTTGCAAATCTTCAACTGCAAATAAACCAAATATTAGATGGTCAGGCCAGAATCCTTGCTAATCAGAATATTTTGATACGGAATCAAAAGAAGCTCATCATGGACTGCGTCAAGGCTAGACATCTTGCTCGGGTTGTTGATCATGAAGTTAGTGTTCTAACCCACGAACATGGTGTGTCTACGGTCAAGAGAGTAAAGGAAATCAGTGATACAGATACCTTCTTTGATGGTTTCATTGAAAGGTATGAAGTTCTCAATGAACTTTGATGTTTTATGCCTAGTAAATCTTCTTTTCTTGTTTTGTTTAGAAGAATAACTAGAGTTTGAAATAGCGATTATTGTGATTACACATAGCTATGTCCAACATTTTCATCTTCATGTTTTTAGGTTTATTTGTTTAAATTCTAAATTTGTTTGGAAGATGATTTTTGCAGTATTAATCTTTATGGTTTTATATATTGCAATTTGTTATGAGATATGTGTGTTTGCGTCCGCGAACTATGTTTGTCCCATACCTGGTCAAAAGTTAAGTCTTTCGTGTGTCAATATGCATGTATTGATAAAAGAATGAATGAACTTTTGACATCACAAAAGTTTGAAGCCTATTATGTCATTATGCAAATATTGATGAAGATAGAATGAACTTTTGTTTACGATGATTATGTCTATTGTATGTCATTGTGAAAATAATGATGGAAAATAGAATGAATCCTTGTTTATTCCGTAGTATTGATCTTCCCTGATCCATATTTTATGTATATACTGTGAGGCTCCGTAAGTTCTCTTATGTTGAGCAATTCCGATTAGATTAATCATGGGTTTTCTTGTGGTTAATTTAATTGAGTATTTTTGGATTCAAATTAATATTCGTATATGTCCAAAGAAATCCTTCTTTTCTTATGAAATTAAGGTCGCTCTTGTTGTTCTTTCGGGAATGACATTTTATGGGGGAGAGTTCTTAATTGAACTTGTGCTTAATTGCCAAATCTTTGTGTGGAGTGCAGCTGTGGAATATTATAGGAGTTATCTTGTATCTTTATAAACTCCTTGATGAAAGCATTTAGCTTCGGCTATATGATTGCATCTAAATAAGTTGATATGTGCTTACTTTTGGTCATGAAATGTCTCTTTGGAAATTTCATTAGGATCTCGTTTTCGTACCTTTGCCAATTTTATTGACAAAAAGGGGGAGAATTAATGTGTAGTTCACACTAAAAATACATATGGTTTTCGGATTATTATGTAAGGGGGAGTGCTTTCCATGTGAGATGGAGTATTGACTAAGGGGGAGTGATACATATCACCATAGTATTGTTATCGAAGTTGTGATACAATTGAACTTTGATGTTGTGTAATAATACTATGACACTGTATAACAATGATTGAGAATTCTTGTTTTCTCATTGTTATAGCTATGGATTTTCAACAACGATGATGCTAAAATTATAACCTTTGGAATCATTGGAGTACTTAGAAGTGACGAAGATTTCAAGTAATGTTGAAGATTAGGCATGTGGAAGAAGAGCTACAAAAGTTTATTTATCTATTTTTGTATTCCATATGTATTAAAAGTTTTGTCACTAAAATTGACAAAGGGGGATACTGTTAGAGCACTTCTCGGTCGAACTCGCATGCGTTGCTATCTCAATCATGTTTGTCAATGTTAGTGATTAAAACTATAAGTCTTGATTTCTAGTCTACTATAACTAAGTCTCGGACTAGGATTGAAAGTGTAGTTGAGATCAAGAACTCCATGGCGATCATCATACAAGACGAAGAACTACTCAAGGAACTGGTGGAACTTCATCGACTAAAAGGTATGTGGAGACTTGAACTTATCTATCACTCAAAAGTCTATCTACTCTATCTCCTATATTGAGACAAAAGTCGTTTTGTTATATAGAGTTTGATTATACACATTTTCTATTTCGAGCCGAGTTTATCTGGCTTATCTATTTCTCGAAATATATGTTGGTAAGCTTTCGCTTTGACCAGGTTCATCTTTACCTAGTAACGAAAGTCATGTTAAGTTTCAATCACTTGAAAATTGCTTTGGCGAAAAATGGTTTGTGAATAACAACTATATAACGTTCTCTAAGAATGTTTCAATGATTGAAATGAGAGTTTAGATTATATAACCATTGTGTAGTGACACATACATGTATAAGTCCTTATTATTTGAACCAAAGTCTGTGTACTTTGCTGCTCAGAAACCGGAATAGAGTCCGCGAACCCAGTCCGCGTATTGTCGGAGGTTCTCTTCCCGAGAAAATCTTCTGGAGTTTGGGCACTATTTACAAACTTATTCCGGGTACTTAAGTTCGTGTACCTAGTATGCATACTTAGGTTGGTTATATTCTAAAAACGATTATTCGTGGACTTATACTTATATTAACTAAGGAATGCAAGTTTGCAAACCGTGGCTATAAAGTTCATGAATCGATTCGAGTGAATCAAATCGTTTTTGCTTCGATTGTGTCTTGTATACTTTTATAAGATCTAAGCAATTGAAAAACTCTCTAACTAGTTCATTTGAGTCATTTGAACTAGTTATGGTGAAGAAGAGTATGGTTAATATGAAAGTGCTCATATGGCTAACCATTTGGTTAAGTACTGTTGAACAAACGAATGTACATGTTTGGGTACGGTTACACAAACCTAAAACGTGCATTTCATTTGTGTGTAACAAGCTAAGTTTTCGATCTAACGGTTGAAAGATATTAGCTTGAATCTAATCAGGTTTTGATCTAACGGGGAATATTGAATGCTTTGTTACTAATCTAACATTGATTGCAAACCCTGATTTGAAAGACTATATAAAGGAGAACTCTAGCAACTAGGAAACCTAATCCCCACACTTCCTGTGTGATACTAGTTGTATAATCTAGAGTCGATTCTCCTTTAACCTTAGGTTTCTACCGAGACCTTGTAGGTTAACGACTTGAAGACTTCATTGGGATTGTGAAGCCAGACCGATAATACCTTCTTGTAGTTGTGTGATCTGATCTTGCTGTTTCTATCGTATTGAGTACAATCGTAACGATTGGCTTGAGATTGATATCTCCGATAGGCAAGATATAAAAGTAATCACAAACATCTTCGTTTCATCGTTTGTGATTCCACAATATCTTCTTTCGCCGCGTCGATTAAGATTATTGTGAGGTGATTGATAATGCTAGGCTGTTCTTCGAGAATATAAGTCCGGGTTATCAATTGGTTCCTGTTCACCTTGATTTATCAAAATACGGAACAAAAAATCGTAGGTATTTCTGTGGGAGACAGATTTATCTATTATCGTAGACTTTTCTGTGTGATACAGATTTGTTTATTAAAGTCTTCGACTTTGGGTCGTAGCAACTCTTAGTTGTGGGTGAGATCATCTAAGGGAATCAAGTGCGTAGTATCCTGCTGGGATCAGAGACGTAAGGAGCGCAACTGTACCTTGGATCATTGTGAGATTGATTGGGGTTCAACTACAGTCCAGACCGAAGTTAGTTTGTAGTAGGCTAGTGTCTGTAGCGGCTTAATACATTGTGTGTTCAATCTGGACTAGGTCCCGGGGTTTTTTTGCATTTGCGGTTTCCTCATTAACAAAACTTCTAGTGTATGTGTTATTTCTATTCCGCATTATATTTTGTTATATAATTGAAATATCACAGGTTGTGATGAGTGCCAAATAGTGCATATTTATACACCTTTTTATTGGCATTTTACTCATCTTTTGCGCTTAGAAATCGATATTATCCCGTATTCTCGTGTTTTCTTTGTTTTCAAGAATAAATATTTGTATTAATTAATTTTGTGTTTTTAGGTAATAAATAAAGTCCAGAAACCGAGGAGCTAAAGAGCGAAGAATTGGAGTCAAACATCTATGGAGCAGAGATAATAAAGCTCGCGCGCAAATCGCTTGCAACCCAACAAGGAAGACTTGGGCTAGAGCTACCCATGACCCGGATCCGAGCCCGTCCACTCCAAGCCGTTGAGATCACACCCGGCTACATCCTACTTGTCGCTCCGCCTCGCGCATCAACTCTTGATGTCTGCGCTCAACACCAAATCGCCTCAGTTCTCCTCGACCGTTCGGATCTCTCCCGCAAGATCCTACGATCGCTCCTACGTGCGCTTCAACTCTCGATGTCCCCTTCACAGACAAAATCTCCATACCCTATACCCTAATCGAGCAACCCTAGTCTTCTCCTCACTTTCTCTTTCTTCTCTTCCCCTCTGCAGAGCTACACTTCCTCCCCCATGCCTTTGCAGAGCCGCACCATCACCACCATCTCCTCTTCGTCACCATCACCACCACACATCGACACCGTGAGCCAACTACCACCCCTTTTTCGCCACACCCAAGTTGTGTTTATCTCTAAAATAGCTTCTCATAACCCTAGAAGCTATGTTAAAGATAAACAAGACTAGGCTTTTCTCATCTATCAATCAAGGAGTGTTGAAGCGAATTGACAGGGAGAAACGCAATTCAGAGCATGGGTTTGAGTTATTTACTCTTTAATTTCTATTTTTAATTGAATTAGGGTTTGGTAGTTTTGGGAATTTCTTGCATGTATAAATAGCAGGGAAGGGGGTTGATAGAAATCACGCCTGGATTAGCCAGTGCAGTCATTTAGCTTTAATTTGGTTGTTTGTTGTTTTAATTTAGTTGCTAGGCTTCTCAATGAAACCCTAACTCCATATTCTGTTTTTAACTATGATTGAACTGTCTTGAATGCTTAATATTATCAAATGTCTTCAATTACAAATACCCAATGCTTTTTTCTCTCACGGTGTATACCAATGCCATGGATACATCGTAGTTAGGTCACAACTGTGTTGAGTGTATTGCAGCTCAACCTTAGATACAAATGCTGATTCCCTTGACTAGTTGTACTAAATTAGACAACTAGTGCTATGGGTTAGCACTTTAGCTGTTAATTGTGGCATTACAAGGGAGATAGGTGGTGGAATTGACACCCTGCCCTTATCAATCACAGGACAACAAGAACCTCAACATAGTTGATCACATGATAGGAATTAGTGGTGGACTTGAAAACATTATCATACTTTTATCACATCTTTTTACCTTAGTTTAGGTTTACTTCATTTCACCTCAGCCGTATCGGCAACCAAATATCTGTTACTTGTCACTTGAAACTCAGTAGAGCAAGCCTTAGATCATACATAGCACACCCATGTCTCTGTGGATCGACCCGTACTTGCCGCGTCTCCGATAGACGCCGTGCACTTGCGGTTATCACCGTAGGCCATAATTTATACATATTCTCAGGCCTACCAAGTTTTTGGCGGCCATTTGTAAAGGGGACTTAGCGCGTGCCCGGTGTTCATTGGCTCGCTTCACTATTTTTCATTCTCACCCTGTACATATTTACCTTGTCTTTCTTGTTTTTAGTCCTTTGCTTTACATTGTTGCTTTGCATTGTTTTTAGTCTTTCATTGCTGTTTAGCTGTTTTCAATCTCCCTGTACATAGTTGCTCTGTGTTATTTCTTTTAGTTATGTTTTAGTGTAACTTAGTTAAATTGTGTATATCCCTGCATTTTAGTTAATCTTCACTGTATATTTAATCATCTGCATTTTTACTTATCTACATTCTCTCTGTTGAGCTTGCTTTGTTGGCTACGGTGCTTGTGGTGCAACCGAGCAACCCCCGCAACTTATAGGAGTCGGCAACTGTGGTTGTTGAGCAAAAGTGCAATTCGAGCACCTGTGATGTGCTACCTGTGCTCTTGGTTGCACTGAGGTTAGTAATTGCATAGTGTAATCCCTAAGCCCCGTGGAGCCATCCGCCATTTGCATGAGCCCCGTTTGCCATTTGCCGAACCTTAGTGAGCCATTTGCATGAGCCCTAAGCCCCGTGAGCCTTCCTCTCTCTGTGTAAAGTTGAGCCAAACTCCAGCCCCCGGGTGGGAGTTGAGCTGTTGCCGTGTCTTGTGAAGTCTTGGCCTTGACATAGCCTCGTGCTATAACCCATGTTGAGCCAAGCCCCGAACCATTAGCCTATTTTTGCATAACCCGCTTTTGATGATAATCCAAGTCGTTGTGCTAAACATTGTTCAAACTTGCAATAAGCGAAATTGGTACAATCGGGGTCAGGCTGTGAGCTGTGGCTTTGTGCATAACCAATCTATACTGGTGAGCCAAGTTGTGCCAAACCCGACCCACGAGAGTTTGTTTGAGGTGATTTATGGCTTTCGAGACGGCCAAAGTTGGCTGCAAACCTCCCAGGCCACCAGTGTGCCTGTGCCTCGAGTGCTCTGTCTTTGATCCACGTAGCATTGTGAATGCTGTGTTTGCTAGCTAC
>JAJJWW010012487.1:0-10714 GCA_023531295.1 Papaver armeniacum
TCAGACTGCAATTGTCACAGGTTACGACTAGAAAAAGTTATGGATGATGCTATTAAACTCGTGGCAATGGTGAAGATTGCGTATGAATGTAGGCCAAGCATTGGAGCCGAAATTGCGGTGGAAGTGATGATTTTCAAGGGATTACTAGATTGGAGATATGGCACCGAGTGGTGGTACAATCATCTTCGATGTGATGCTTATTAGAATCGGAGGTGGTTGTGCTGATCTATAGAGGGGAGGAATAGATGATGTTCATGGTATTGAGATTGAGTTGCAGCTGGAGGTTGTTGCGATTGGTAATTGGTGGTTTTGGTCCAAGCTACAAAGACACAGTCCTAGCGCATGGGCTCAATGGATTCGGCGCTTGCAAGTGTAGCAGAATGGGAATGGACAATTAAATGATGCAGTGTGGAGCCAAAGGATATGACGATGTCGCAGGTAAGAAGAGATGTTGTTGTCAATGTTGCCATGGGACCGAATCAGTGTAATGCTGCCAATGATTGTTTAGACGGAGAATGAATGAATTATGGGTTTGAGAATGTAGCGAGAGAGGAGATGTGTTTAGTATTTAAAGATATTAGTGTTTGCTGTTGGTGTCTCAAAGCCAAGAAGATTGGAGCATGCGACTTAATGATGCTTTGTGGGCTTATAGAACAAGATACTAAGACACTCTATCGGATGCTCTCCCTTTAGGCTTGTGTACGGTAAACCTTGTCACTTACTCCGTTGAAATTGAGCATAAGGCGTTTTGGGCTATTAAGCAATGCAATATGGAGATGGATGGGGTGGAAAGCAAAGGGAAGTTACAACTCAAGAGCTAGAGGAGCTCGCAATGATGCATTGAAACTGCATTTATAAGGAAAAAGCAAGCATTTCATGATAACATGATTTCTAGGAAACAATTTTGCATTGGGCAAAACTGCTTTTAAATTCTCGCTTGCATTATTTCGGGTAAATTAAGGTCACGATGGATCGGACCTTTATTGTTACTAATGTGTTTTCTCAGTGGTGCAGTTGGAAATTGTAGCATAGGCTACATGCAAAAGAACTTAAAGTTAATGGGCACCGCTGAAACCATATTATGAGAATTTCACTTCCGAAGTGGTGGAAGGAGTTGAACTTTGTGGAAGTACTCCCTCTGGAGGAGTCATAGAAAGCAAGGGAGATAGTCAAGGCTGACGACTTTAAACCAAGCGCTAAATGTGAGGCAACCCACTCAGATGGAGTATTTCTTGTCTTATTTTTATTTTCATGTCTTGTTTTTAGTTTTTTCTTGTCTTGCATTTAATTTTTCTGATTTCTTGTCACATTATCATGTAGGATTTCCCACCTTGACTTACTTTGGATGACTCAATTTACATCGGAAGCACAATGTAAAGTTTAAGTGTGGGGGAGTGGTTAAGCATTTGCATTGTAAAATTTTCAAGTTAAGCTTTTGAATTGTAAAATTTTCAACTTTGTGTAAATTAGTGAATAAAAACTCCAACTTGTAGTTAGTTTAGAGTCACATAGTATACATGTCGCTAAGATTACATCGAGATTCTCATAAGAGTGGATCGAACTCAGAGATGAGCGAGACGCCATCGGGTTTCATACTTGTATGGGAGTTAAAGTTGGATTTAACCATCCAATGGCAAATAAGGTGCAGATTGAATTCGAGTATTGAGAATAGTGGTCCCTATAGTGGGAGACTACCCATGTTACATTATGAGAGGCACCAACCTTCACTTCTTTGTACCCGTCTAAATTTGTGCTTTTGAGTAGTGTGTCACCGTACGTAAACTCCGGGTAGAATGGTGAGCTACCCAACCTCCCACAAATAGAAGCACTATTTTGATCTCTTGAGTGCTATTTTATCAATCATGATGGTGACATCGAATTGCTAACTTACATACCACTTGTAATCTTGTTCAGCTAGCACCATCCACTTTATCTCTCTACACCAACGAGTCCATGAAACACCATCATCATCAACAAGCGGAGCATCACATATTCGAAGGAAAGTTGAAGACGTTCAAGGTTTACAAGCAACTAGACAGTAATGAGCGATTTCAGATTCAAGTAAAGCAACAAGACAAAGAGTAGAATTTTTACAATGAAGACTATGCATAAGAGGAAGATTATCAAGATGAGTTCAAGAAGTTTATGATATCGAGACATACAAGTTGTGAAGAATCGAGCGGTAAAGTACTCTACACCATGGCCTTTGTACTTGCATTTTATTTTATCTTTATTCATATTTGTGAATTACATTTTCTCTTGTCTCAAAAAAAAAAGACAAGAGAAAAGTTCATTAAGGTCATACATTATGTTTTAATATTTTGTTTGTTTTCATTTTGTATTTACTTTATTTATCTTGCATCTTACAAAAAAAGAAGAAAATAAATAAAAAAAAAATCATTGCATCATATTTGGTTTGCTTTAGTTCGCTTTTGGTTTTGTATTCATTCAATAAAGCCACTGGAAGAATAAATATTCATAATGGAGTTTTAAACAACAAGGAATTAGAGGAAAGAATCATATTGTCAAGATTCTATGAAGTTCAAGATTTCATCATCAAGAGTTGTGTAGGATCAGAATATCGCAACAACAACATACTTGCGATATTGTCATTAGCAACATTGCGAAACCGTCGTAGACTAACATTAAAAATGACGTAATGCATCGTACACCAGCAGTAAATACGAGAAAGGTATGAAGAATCCGCGAGAAGGTGACAAGAGCTTGCAGAATATGAGCTGTATGTGAGCCGTCATCCACTATGTAATATCCTATATAAAGAGAAAGGCGGTGAGAGAGAAAAGGGAGAGACACATTTTGGAAGAGAGAGAGAGATATTTTGTAGAGAGAGAGAGAGATTATTTTCTTTATCATCTTCTTCCCCAAATAATTAGATCTAGAGCTCTACAAAATATCCATTAATGGAGATTCGTAAATGTAATACTAATGTAACCTCAACAATCATAGTGAAGAACCTACCCCGTGGATGTAGATCACATTGATCGAACCATGTGAAAATTGTGTGTCTATTTATATTTCTAGTATTTATATTTGAGATTTAGGATTAATAAGATTTAGATCTACAAAATATTATGTGGGTGTGTTGTAGAAATCCCCAAGAACTACATTTTTTATGGTAAATTGTGGAGGAGTAAAGGATTTATCCTTCCCGTAATTTGTTGGTTCAAAAGTTTCCATGAAGATTAATTATTGTTCATATTTTCTTAGATCTACAAGGTTTAAGTACAAAAATGGAAATTTCATGGAAGAAATCACACTTTCGTGGAGTAAACATCATCAACAATTCAAAGATATGAAAGAATAAGAGAAAAATTAATTTATGGTGAAATTCACGGAAGAAAACCAAAGGTTTCAATTGAAGATTTACATGTTCGGGAGAAAAGCAAGAGGCAAATTGTTGAAGGAAATAAAGGAAGAACGAAGAAAAGGATAAGAACAAAACGCTGTGATTTTATCACAACAGAAACAGACATATGGTTCGAGTTGGAGCGAAGAAGCTTGATGTCGCAAGATCGAATCTCGCCACAGTCATATTTTTTCACATTTTTTTCTACAGCCTGGAGAGGAGAAAAGAATAAGAGGTGGTTATGCGATATCTTCGCAAACAAAAGCTAGTAGAGATGGTTGATGGGAACAAACAAACCCGTGATCATGTGTTGGTCGCAGCCGCACAAAATTTTTCTAATATTTTTGAACTTTCAAATGCGAAGAAATGGAATAATATGCGGCATTGTGTGGTTTTTTTCCTTTGCAAGCGACAAGTAGCGGATGGTCAAGGGAATACTGAAAGAGATTGGAGTTGCGAGATCGAACCTCACCTCCCTCTTTATTTTTAACATATTTTTTACTAGGCCGCTAAGGGAGAAGATGATAATAAGAAGACAGCAGCAGCATGGCTTTCTTTCGCAAACAGAAGCTAGTACAGATGGTCAGTAGCAAAGTGAAGGAATTTAGTATCACGAGTTCGAATCCCACCGTATGCAATCCTTTACTATTTTTACTACAGGCGAAGATATAATTAAAACTATAGCATTGTTTATTCCTTTCGCACACAAGACGTAGCATGATTGGTTAAGCTTCGCTAGAGTGAGTTGTAGTACTCAAGGTTCGAGTCTCCCTCTTCGCAAAGAATTTTTGTTTCGCAAACGTCGCAGCGCAAACAAATACTACATACGAGATGTTTACTTCGCAAAGATATTTCTTTAGTTATTTTGCAAAGAGAAAGTAGGTGATTATTTGTAAAACACTCTGGATATGTGGCCAGTATGGTTGGTAACAAGCAAAGAGAATGGGTTTGAAGACGCGGGTTCGAATCTCGCATTGAGTGTATTTTTTTCGTGAATTTTTGAGTAACATAGAGATGAAGCGTCAATAAACAAAACCATTGTTCCATTATGTCACAAACAGAAACTACACAGTTAGTCAGGCGGTGGAATAAGTATAAGGTCGCGAGTTCAAGTCTCCCACTTGACCTTTTATTTTGTTGCGGCATTTATTCATTCAAGAGGGATTGTCAAAACGGCAAGAGACAACTTCGCAAGAGAAGAAAAGAATAAGAAGGCACCTCGCCAACTTTATCAAAAACGAAGTTGTCACATATGGTAAAGTTAGCAGAGTATGCGTTCGTGTTCGCAGGATCGAATCCTAACTTTCGCAGACTTTTTGCATGTTTTTACTCGAAATGCTAGAGACGAAGATCACATTAAAAGAACGATATGGTCACATTCTTTCACAAACAAGAGCTAGGAAAGTTGGTCAGGAGGCATGAATGCAAGCAGCAGGTCGCAGGATCAATTCTTGCTTCTTCCACATTTATTTTTGTTATGCGAAATTTCGCACGGACTTTGATTATTTCGCAAAGAAGAAAGTTGATGATTATTTCGCAAGTTAATTTTGCAAGAGAGGGTTAGAACAAGTTGGTATGAATGCGAGAATATGCAAGAGGCAGGTCAAGGGTTCAAATCTCATTTTCACACTTCTTTTGCTGCGAGATAATTATATTTTGTGCGACGTTTATACATTTCAAGGATGCTAGCTTCGCAAGCAAATCATATACTTCGCAAGAGACAACAACAGCAGCAAACCACAAAAGCTAAGTACCACTTTCCTTGAACATTTTACTTACAGAAAATAAAAGATTTTTTGATTTGATTTACAAAAAGCGATTCAATCGCAAGATTACAAATATTACTAAGATTTCAAGATTATAAAGACTTCAAAATTACAAAGATTTCTAGATTACAAAAAACCCAGAAAATTCAATTTATATATTTCTCTAGAATATTTCTTTTATAGACAATAAAAGATTTTTGATTTGAATCACAAAACGCGATACGATCGCATAATTATAAAGATTTGACAACAACGAAGATTTCAGGACTATAATGTATTAGAATTTCTCTTGAATATTTACTTTGCTTCAAATGATATGATATTATGAGAATGAATGAAAGAAATGACAGAAATGAAAGAATGAGTGAAAGAAGTGACAGAAATGAAGGAATGAATGAAAGAAAAGAATGGAAGAATGAATGAAAGAATGAAGACATGCGAAATGAAGACATGCGAGAATTTCGCACAGAAAATGACAAGAGATTATCAAAGATCAGCGAAATTACAAAAGAGCTTATATGCAGAAGAATCAACAAAATAATAAGAGAATGGCGAACTTACTATGGTGCACACACTAGTTCGCGAACACAATTTCGCAAGAGGCAAAGTACCTAAAGTGCGTCATAGTAGGGGGTACCTATTACAAAGAATTGACAGAAATGAAAGAATGAGTGAATGGGACGAACCTTTATGGCGACACCCTAGTTCGCGAATAAAATTTCAGAAGAGGCAAATGTAAGACCTAAAGTGCGTCAGTATAAGGGGGTATCTCTTAACATGGCTCGTGAAAGGTTACACCGCCTCCCGGGAACTCCGAGTCATGGAGATTTGGGCCCATGAAAGCCTATCTGGGAGAGATACCTTGGATTTCCAACTATATATATAAGGTTATACCCCGGTTGGACGCCCGAGGGTCTCTTCCAAGGAGTCAGCAGGCAGCTCAAGGCGCCGAGGCACGCGGCTGAGCCAAGAGTGCCTCGGGGCATTTCAAGTGTCTCGCCATTCTGGAAAGTCTTGGCACATGCCGCACTCCGGCCCGAAGAAAACCCATTTTAGCAGCCTCAGTAACCATAAGCCCTATAGGTATAAGGGATAAGAGGTGCGAAAACAACTGGTTGTTGTTAAGACTTGATGGGAGGAGCTAGTCTTGTATGGCCGATGTACGCCTCCTTGAAGGGCAACCAGGACATGATAGGGCGCACTCTCCATTAGGGAGCCGATAAGTGTCTAAAGACGCAAATGTCATGAGGCTTTATTTTCGCAAGAAAATTTAGGCTTGTCATATTTTGTGCGATGATCCCGCAGAGGCAATAATACTAACGCGAGGGTAAGACGAGATCAATGGGTCTTTACATGAAAGTGTAAAGATGTCCCGCGATTTTGTCGCAAGACGCCAATGTCATGGGGCTTCAAAATCGCAAGAATTTCTAGGCCCGCATATATTGTCGCAACGAAAAAACTCGCAGAGGCAATAATACTAAGAAATGATAAGACAAGATCAATGGGTCATTACATGAGAGTGTAACGACGCCCAAGGATTTTGTCGCAAGACGGCAATGTCATGGGGCTTTATGTTCAGTAAGAATATTTAGGCCTGTCATATTGTCGCAACAACGAGGGGTGGCAAAATAAGACCTTTAACTAGGGAAGGCAAAATAAGACCACACAAATGATAAGGCAAGGTCAATGGGTCATTACATGAAAATGTAAAGACGTCCTGCGATCTTGTCGCAATGACAAATTCAGCAGATACATTTGCGAGGTTATGCTTAATCTTCCATTTGCATACAAATAATGTAGGAGCAAGAACTTGCGAGGAATAATAAATACGTGAAGAAGAATGCATATATTAAAGACAAAGCTGGAGAAATGAAGAATGGAAGCAATTTAAATTACATCAATTCTAGAGCCAAAAACGAGCTAAGTAACACAAACATTAACTATACATTGTAACAAATAAGCATTCTCATCATACAAGCATCATACTCGCATCATGAAAGCATTGCATAAGCATTTCATGGCATAACATCGACACATTTTCATAACATAATCATTACATAAGCATTATATTTGAACAAGTATTTTTACAAGATAATTCGTAATCATTCGTAGATTTTCTAAGATTATTCGTAATTTCGCAGATGTGATTATTTCACAAGATATGATTATTTCGCTCAATTATTTCACACAATTATAAGCAACTTGAAGAGATTATACTATCACATGAGCACAAAGCATGAGGCAAAGGCAAGATGAGAATGAAGACACAACTCGCTCATTCAACATTTCTCAAGGATTCTATCCTCATAGATAAAGAACAAGAGGCAACTATGGATTACCGAGAAAACATTTTATGTTCTTTATCTTCTGAAGAATCATTTTCAAAATGGACGTTCACTAATGAACAACAAGAATCCTCATCAAAAATGGAGTAATAATTTCGCATGAATAGATACATGAATCTTATTACACGCAATCAAGGATGGATACTTTATACTTCTAAAAGGATACTTCATACTTCTTCTTATATATTTTTAGATTAAGTACTTTATACTTCTTCAAGGATACTTTATAATTTTATACTTCTTCAAGGATACTTCCACTTTATACTGGTTATCATACTTTATTTACTTGCTTAACTCCGCAAAAGAATAGTGGCAAGCACGCATTTCTGTCCAGATTTTTCGCCTGCTCCTTCATCAACAAAGATCAAAGACTACTATTAACAACGGATTTTTCTTAAAGATCGCTCTTCATGTTATTCAAGAAAAATGAGGCAAGATGTAGGATCGGAATATCGCAACAACAACATACTTGCGATATTGTCATTAGCAACATTGCGAAACCGTGCTAGCACTAACATTAAAAATGACATAACGAACGACACCGAGCAGTAAATACGAGAAAGGTATGAAGAATCCGTGAGAAGGTGACAAGAGCTTGCGATAATGTGAGTTGTATGTGAGCTGTCATCCACTATGTAATATCCTATATAAAGAGAAAGGCAGGAGAGAGAAAAGGGGGATACACATTTTTGGAGAGGACACATTTTGTAGAGAGAGGGAGTTTATTTTCTTTATCATCTTCTTCCTCAAAACTAGATCTAGAAAGCTCCAAATACTCATTAATGGAGATTCTAAATGTAATATTTATGTAATTACAAAAATCAATAATGAAGAACCATGGATGTAGATCACATTGATCGAACCATGTAAAAAATTTTGTGTCTCCATTTATAATTTTAGCACTTTTATGTTTATTTTGATTATCAAATAAGTTTAGATCTAGAAACTATTATCACTTAATATCAGCAAAGGGTGCTGTTGTAGGATTTGCAGCAACCCTGATTTGAAAGGCATCGAAGATCGAAGATGAAGACAAGGATTGAAGACCCAAGACGTTTCTATGGATGTTGTGAGAGTGGTGCTAACTGCACGCTCGAACGGATAACGAGGTAAGTAGCATATTCCCACATTCGTTAAGTGGTTGATTTCCTTTCTTAGAGATCATCAGAAGAAAAAAAAGGTTTTCAAAATGAATAAAATATGTGGGTTTTCAAAACAATTCGGAGGGTTTTGCCTTCCTACCATTCAACGTGTCGCAGGATTCTCTCTTCATTCCTACCTGGACACATGTGTGACCCATAAAAAGCTGTTTATTATTGAGAGCAACTTCATAAAACCCTTTCTTGCGAGGCAGAGTCGAGACTTTCGATCACTCCGAACCCGAATTTCTTTCGATAAGGGATGGTTATTTCTCTCTCAACTTTTGAGGATGAGATTGTGTTCATTTATGTGTCTAACTTCTTATTACTAGTGTGCAGAATCTCTATGTCTTCTTAGCGCGTTGGATGCTATCATTTCAAGAGAACTTAGTAAGTTGGAAATGTAGAGTTTTGTGGTATATCTCTAGTAAAGACTAACAGCTTCGTCCACTAGGGACACGAAGGGTTTAAAGGCTTGTTATACACGTTAAGCGTGGCCGCAGACCTCGCGACGCGAGTTGTATGTATGTTTCAATCGTTTAATTTGATTCGCTCGAGGACTATGAAAGCCCAAGTGTGGGGAATTTGATAGGTGTTGTAAGCTACCTTAATTATTTATCTATTGTTTATGCTTTCTTTGCGAGTTTTCATGCAAAATATGTGTCTTATGTTTGCTTTTGAGTTTTATAGGTGTTTTGGAGTCATTGGAGCAAAAGGAAGTGTAACTCGTTTAAATCCTGGATTTCATCTCATCATCTTGGGGAGAGGCGAAAATAACGAAGTCGTGCGAAAGAATGAGACCGCTTCGACGTCGCATGATGAAAGTTATGAGCAAAATCATTGATTAAGCATCTGTCGCTTCCCTCAGAACCGGCAAGTACATGTAAAGGGTGCCATTTCATTTGGCCCTTATCCAGATGAGGTACCTAGGTGGCTGTATCAAATCTCTCTTCCTACCACAACCCTAAAATCGAGAGATATTCTTTCTCTTATCATTACATCGTAAATTTAGAGAGGACAAGAGTGAGAGTCGGATGCATCATTAACCGTCGAGATTCTATACGGATGAAGAAATTGATGTTCTGTGGGAGATGAAATCAAGAAATTCGCGAGAGAGGAGTTACCGTCGATCGTTGAAGCGGAGACGAGGAGCCTGTCGTAGGCGGCTGCTATGGGTTATCTTGAGAATTGCTGAGAATCAGAGTGATGAACAAGGATGAGAAATTGGTCGTTTTCGCTGATATGGATAAATTGCAGAGATGGGTAATGAGCAGTAACGTGAATTTGAGATGGGTTTGAGCTAGGAATTTGAAGATGGAGACACATGATTGGGTTGAAATCGAGACGAAGAAGGTTAATTTGTTTCATTGCCTTAGCAGTGGTGGTTGGGATGTTAATGGAAGGAAATTTGGGTTGTAGTGGCTTGCAACGGAAGAAGAAATAGAGTGAATGAGGTGTTGTTAATGGTGAAATCAAGAGAACGATTCAATAAGATGATAAAGAGAAGGTTGCAGAGTGGCGAATTAGAAGGTTCGAATCGAGGAGATTGATGTCGTTCGACGGAAGAATCAGGTTACACTTGGATTTGTGTAATGGATTGATCTAAAGGAGAAGTTAGGGTTTGAACTCGAAAAGGGAGTTCTAATAAGAAATCGCAGAATTAATGAATTGGAAGGCAGACTGGAACCCGGAAATTGCATTTGTTGGTTTATGTTTCGTGGATGGAGAAGTTTTTTTTTTTGCGCGCGAGATTATGGGAAAGAAGCGAGAGTATCGTTGTCGTGGTGCTCCGTGATTGAAGCTCGAGTTTGAGTTCAAGTTGCGTGGAGCCGTTGCCGTTGCTTTGAGTTGTGATGCAGAGGCTATGGCAAGGGTCGAGGAATGTTCGGTGCGATGTATGTTAGGAGTGATCAGGCTGGGGAAAGCACGGTAGGTCACAGGTGGATGCTTGCAGTCCACAATGGCGGCCGTGGTGTAAGGAATGATGATTGCGTGTTGCCTCGGGTGGTTTGTGTACTGTCGCTCTTTGCACTTTTCTTTATAGCCATGGATGGTGCTCTCGCTTTAAGATCATGGAGCTGAAATGGCTAGAGTGAA